>CAUYON010208600.1:0-27726 GCA_963573935.1 Arctocebus calabarensis | reverse complement strand
CAACCTCCCAACTAGCTGGAATTACAGGTGCCCGCCACAACGCCCTGCTGTTTTTTTGTTGCAGTTTGGCCAGGACCAGGTTTTGAACCCGTCATCTTCAGTATATGGGGCCGACGCCCTACTCAATGAGCCACAGGCGCTGCCCAAAATAACTTTTCTTTCTTTCGTTTTTTTTTTTTTTTGAGACAGAGCCTCAAGCTGTCAACCTGGATAGAGTGCAGTGGCATCACAGCTCATAGCAACCTCCAATTCCTGGGTTCAAGCATGTCTCCTGCCTCCGCCTGTCAAGTAGCTGGGACTACAGGCGCCTGCCACAACGCCCATTTTTTGGGGGGGGTTGCATCTGTCATTGTTGTTTGGCGGGCCCAGGCTGGATTTGAACCCGCCAGCTCAGGTGTACGTGGTTGGCGCCTTAGCCCCTTGAGCCACAGGCACTGAGCCCAAAATAACTTTTCTTTTCTTTTTTTGTAGAGACAGAGTCTCACTTTATCGCCCTCAGTGGAGTGCTGTGGCGTCACACAGCTCACAGCAACCTTCAACTCCTGGGCTTAGGCGATTCTCTTGCCTCAGCCTCCCGAGTAGCTGGGACTATAGGCGCCTGCCACAACGCCTGGCTATTTTTCTGTTTTTGTAGTTCGGCAGTGGCTGGGTTTGAACCCGCCACCTTCGGTATATAGGGCCGGCACCCTACTCGATGAGCCACAGGCACTGCCCCAAAATAACTTTTCTTAAAAACATAAATAAGGGGCGGTGCCTGTGGCTCAGCGAGTAGGGCGCCGACCCCATATACTGAGGGCTGCGGGTTCAAGCCCGGCCCCAGCCGAACTACATCAAAAATTAGCCGAGCATTGTGGCGGGCACCTGGACTCCCAGCTACCTGGGAGGCTGAGGCAAGAGAATTGCTTAAACCCAAGAGTTGGAGGTTGCTGTGAGCTGTGACTCCACAGCACTCTACCAAGGGCGATAGAGTGAGACTCTGTCTCCACACACACAAAAAACATAAATAAGAACATATACTATACAGATACGCACACACACATACTCACACACGATGTCCATAAAGTTCATGTGCAATTTAAAAAAGTAACACGAACTTTATGGACACCCTGTATAAAACTGGGGGACAGTTACCATGACAAAATCCACAAAAATGTATTCTTTGGGCTCGGCACCTGTGGCTCAACGGGCTAAGGCGCCAGCCATGTACACCTGAGCTGGCGGGTTCAAATCCAGCCCGAGCCTGCCAAACAACAATAACAGCTGCAACAACAACAAAAAATAGCTGGGCGTTGTGGTGGGCACCTGTAGTCCCAGCAACTTGGGAGGCTGAGGCATGATGATCACTTGAGCCCAAGAGCTTGAGGTTGCTGTGAGCTACGAACTACCCACTCTACCTAGGCTGACAGAGAGTGAGACTCTGTCCAAAAAAAAAGGCAGCTTCAACTCAAAATATCCAACCATGGACCTTTGATTCTTGTTCCTTTTTTTTTTTAGACAAGAGTCTCACTATGTCGCCCTCAGTAGAGTGCTGTGACATCACAGCTCACAGCAACCTCAAACTCTTGGGCTCAAGCGATTCTCTTGCCTCAGCCTCCCAAGTAGCTGGGACCACAGGCACGTGCCCAACACCTGGCTATTTTTTGATTGTAGCTGTCATTGTTGTTTGGCAGGCCTGGGCTGGATTTGAACCCGCCAGCTCCGGTGTATGTGGCTGGAACCCTAGCTGCTGAGCTATAGGCGCTGAGCCATGACTCTCAGTCTTAATATTCAAAGTCGTGGCCTGATCTATGCTATGGCAAGAGCCTCACATGCTACTTCTCAAGCTATAAGCACTATTAGTACAAACTTGAGACAGGTTAGGGAAACAGTCTCAATAAGGCTAAGACAGAACCATAAGTGCTGTAACTATAAGATTTCAGAGATGTGTGTTTTAATTTGTCAGATAATGCTTAGGCAGATCCTTAATGAAAAGGAAGATACAAACTATTAATAATACAATCCAGGTCATAACTCAGATTCTTTGACACTGAACTGCAAAAACTGAGGTCCTAGTTGCCTGACATCAGCTGGCTGCACATAGCAATTGCTGAGCTATGCTCAGCAAGAGGGGCCCTCCTATTAGGCTTCCTAACATGCCGCTGTACCCAAAGTGTGCCTGCTTTCCTGTCCTACCATTCCTATGTCAGATTCCAAATAAGAGGCTTTATAATCCCAAAGTTAATACTTCAAATCATAGCCATTACTTCCATGTCAGAAAACCAAGGGTAGAGAGATAGAGACCTGTAAACAGTAAGAGTGGGAAATGATGGTGGCCACTGTTCTAAACACCCACGATGGGCCCACATACACCAGAGCTGGCGGGTTCGAATCCAGCCTGGGCCTGCCAAACAACAATGACAACAACAACCAAAAAATAGCCGGGCATTGTGGTGAGCGCCTGAAGTCTCACTACTTGGGAGGCTGAGGCAAGAGAATCACTTAAACCCAGGAGTTGGAGGTTGCTGTGAGCTGTGATGTCACAGCACTCTACTCAGGGCTGAGGCTCTGTGTCAAAAATGAATAAATAAATAAATACCCATGATGTACAGGGCACTGTTGGATAGGCCCTGACAGTTCTGGATGAGCTCATGTGCCACCATCTGAGTTGTTTATTCACATCCAAGGCCTTCTGTCATAGATAAAGTTAGAAAAATGGACACTCCAAGAACCCACCAAGGACCGTATGCATGAAGTACACTTAATAATGCATTTGGCAAAGTGGTGACTATGAATTTAATCTAAAGTAAGAATGCTTTGAAGATAAACCACTTTAAGATAAGGAGATATTGGGTGCCTGTGGCTCAGTGGATAGGGTGCCGGCCCCATACACCAAGGGTGGCAGGTTCAAACCCAGCCCTGGCCAAACTGCAAAGAAAAATAGCCGGGCATTGTGGTGGACTCCTGTAGTCCCCGCTACTGGGAGGCTGAGGCAAGAGAATCACCTAAGCCCAGGAGCTGGAGGTCGCTGTGAGCTGTGTGACCGATGCCATAGCACTCTACTGAGGGCGATAAAGTGAGACTCTGTCTTCCTCAAAAAAAAAAAAAAAAGATAATGAGGTATTGTGTAATTTTGTAACCTATAAAGAAAAATCTGTCTAATGTATACTATAATGATTAATAACATTGCTGATGCTGCTTGTACTGTGAGAATATAAAAGTAACAAAGAAAAACAGGAAAGCAGGGCAGTTCTTTAAAGAGATACCTTCGCTGCTCTTTTCTGTAAATGAAAGTGAAACTGTTGCCCTCTCATCATTTATTGGCTCAATGACAGGGGGACAGACTCCTTGGTCTGACAACAAGGCCATAAAGATTAATCATAAACAGTTGTCATGAAAAGCTAAGTGCAAACAGTTTGCTAGGCATCTGGCTTAGTAATTCATCTGTCCTGGGGTGGGGGGTGGAGAGGCCTGAGACTTGCTGGTGACTTCCTTGTTCAGGGTGATTAGAGTCTGGTATCACTGGCTGCACTCAGACTCTCTCCCCTTCCTCTTCTGCCTTAGCCCCACATTATCTGACCATAGCCGTCTAGAGTAACTACATCTCCTGGCCTCCCTGGCATCTGGTGACTGTGTGACTAAGTGCTGGCCAACGGCAAAGGAAGCAAATGGGTGGCATGTGACCTCTGGCCAGGGCTTCCCCATGTCGTTCCGTTCTCTCTGCCTAGAATACGGACAAAGCATCCACGAGCTGGTCCGTCTTGACTTAGTGCTCTGTCCTTTGTAGGGCGTAGTCCAAGGTGGTTCTGACCTGCTTTCCTCACACGTGGAGCTGTCATATCAGCCCTGGTCTATTGCATAAGGAAAAAGACTCTCAGTTCCCCTTGGTTATTGTGTCTGTGCTCTAGCAGGCAGGTCTGTGTTCTAGCTAACTCAACTCAAATGACCACTACCGAGGATGCTCCACTCATCCGCAGTACATCCACCTGGTGGGATATTAGGTAGCTGTTGAAATTATATTTATGAAGTCATACCTTCATAATAATATAAAAATGTAAAAGATACATTAATAATTAAAAGTAGGATAAAAAATTGCACACATGGGATGATGACTAAAGAAAGGCTCTTTTTAGGAAGAAAACTCTGGAAAACTTTATGTTAACATATTAATCATGGGCTCGGTGCCTGTGGCTCAATGGGCTAAGGCGCCAGCCATGTACACCTGAGCTGGGGATTTGAATCCAGCCCAGGCCCGCCAAACAATGACGGCTGCAACCAAAAAAATGGCCAGGCGTTGTAGCGGGCACCTGTAGTCCCAGCTACTTGGGAGGTGGAGGCAAGAGACTCGCTTGAGCCCAGGAATTGGAGGTTGCTGTGACCTGTGATGCCACAACACTCTATCCAGGGTGACAGCTTGAGGCTCTGTCTCAAAAAAAATATATATATATATATTAATCATGGTTCTATTTTAGGTAATAAAGCAGTGGGATATTGTATTTATTCTCTTATTTCATTACTGGAAAAATAATTTTTTTTTTGAGAGAGTCTCAAGCTGTTGCCCTCAGTAGAGTGCTGTGTCGTCACAGCTCACAGCAACCTCAATCTCTGGGGCTTAAGTGATTCTCTTGCCTCAGCCTCCCAAGTAGCTGGGACTACAGGCATCTGCCAAAATGTCTAGCTATTTTTATTTTTTGTTGCAATTGTCATTGTTGTTTAGCTGGCCCAGGCTGGATTTGAACCTGCCAGCTTGGGTGTAATGTGGCTGGCACTGTAACCACTGTGCTATAGGCACTGAGCCTGTAAAACATTTTTTTTTTTTTTTTTGGTTGTAGCCACCATTGTTTTTTGGTGGGTCCGGGCTGGATTCGAACCTGCCAGCTCAGGTGTACATGGCTGGCACCTTAGCCCGTTGAGCCACAGGCGCCGAGCCAAAACATTTTTTATTGACAAATAATGGTTATACTTATTTTGGGGATACACATGTTATTTTGATAATTTTGTCTTTTTTTTTTTTGAGATGGAGTCTCACTATCTCACCCTGGGTAGAGTGCCATGGCGTCACAGCTTACAGCAACCTCAAACTCCTGGGCTTAAGCGATTCTCTTACCTCAGCCTCCCAAATAGCTGGGACTATAGGCATCTGCCACAATGCCTAGCTATTTTTTGTTGCAGTTTTCATTGTAGTTTAGCTGGCCTGGGCCAGGTTCAAACCTGCCAGCTTTGGTGCATGTGGCTGGCGCCTTAACTACTGTGCTACAGGTGCCAAGTCAATTTTTTTTTTTTTTTTGAGACAGAGCCTCAAGCTGTCACCCTGGGTAGAGTGCTATGGCATCACAGCTCACAGCAACCTCCCCTTCCTGGGTTTAAGCTAGTCTCTTGCCTCCGCCTCCCAAGTAGCTGGGACTACAGGCGCCCGCCACAAGGCCCGGCCATTTTTTGGTTGCAGCCATCATTGTTGTTTGGCGGGCCTGGGCTGGATTCGAACCCGCCAGCTCAGGTGTACGTGGCTGGTGCCTTAGCCCGTTGAGCCACAGGTGCCGAGGCATTTTTTTCTTTTGTAGACAGAGTCACTCTCTCACCGTAGGTAGGGGGCCATGGCATCATAGCAAACCCCAACTTCAAACTCTTGGTTATGAGCAATCCTCCTGCCTCAGCTTCCTGAGTAGCTGAGACTACAGGAAACCACCATCATACCCAGCTAGTTTATATATATATATATATATATTTTTTTTTTTTTTTAGTAGAGACAGATTCTCACTCTTGCTCAGGCTGGTCTCAAACTCCTGAGTTCAAGCAATCCACCTGCCTTGGACTCCCAGAGTGCTAGGATTACAGGTGTGAGCTACCATGCCCAATCTAATGAAAAATATTTTAATAATGAAAAAATAGGCCTGGTGTGGAGGCCCATACCAGTAATCCCACTACTTTGGGAGGCCAAGGTAAGAGGATCACTCGAGCCCAGGAGTTTGAGACCAGCCTGGGCAACAGAGCAAGATCTCATATCTACCAAAAATTAAAAGATTAGCTGAGCATGGTGGTGGAGGCCGCTACTCAGGAAGCTAATGAAGGAGGATTTCTTGGGACTAGGAGTTGGAGGTTTCAGTGAACTGTGAACACAGTACTACACTCCAACCTGGGTGACAGAGCAAGACCCTGTCTCTTAAAAAAACAAAAAAAAATAGAAAAATAAAAAAAAATTTTAAACTGTCAAATAGTATTGCCAAGCAAGTCTCTCCTGGGCTAGCCTCACACCCGGACACTGCAGGGACGTGCACATTGTATAGGCATCAGCCAGTGCAGTGGGAGAAAGGGGAGCTGCCCTCTCTCCTCGCTCACAAGACCATGTACCATGCCTTTGGGGGCACCACACTCAGCAGCTGCTCCCTGAGGGTGGTGACTGCTGAGGCTGCAGAGTGCGGTAATTGCCTTCAGTGAATGGTGAGTGAGCGGGGATGGCAAGGAGGCAGCATGGGGAGGCGGGCTCACAGTGAGAGAGGCCATCGGCCTAAGCCTCTGCCTGCAGTGTGTTCTTGTCGCCGGATGCTGCCAGTTGCCTACTCAATGTCCATTCTCTGTTTTCTCACAAATTTCCATGTTCGGTTTTATTTTATGAGACAGGCAATGATTTCCCAAGATCCCTAACAGTTAGAAGTAGGTATGTGACATTTTTTTCTGGGCAATCAAATATAAGAGGAATTCTAAGGAGTAGGGCTTCCAGACAAGCTACTGTGTTCTTGATAAATATGAGCAGACTGGCCAGTAGCGGTGGCTCAGGCCCATAATCTCAGCACTTTGTGGGGCTGAAGCAGGAGATTGCTTGAGGCTAGGAGTTCAAGACCAGCCTGGGCAACACAGGGAGACCCCATCTCTACAAAAAGTAAAACATTAGCTGGACTTGGTGGCTCATGTCTGTAGTTTGAGCTATTTGGGAGATGGAGGCAGGAGGATTGATTGAGCCCTGGAGTTTGAGGCTGCAGCAAGTTATGATCATGCCACTGCACTCACCCCAGCTTCTCCAGCTTGGGTGACACAGTGAGACCCTATCTCACTCCTCCAAAAAAGACTTAGTTGGCACCTGCCTTCCATTTTTTGTCCTTCTTCTAGTCTGGATCTCAAACACAATGCCTGGAGGTGCAGCTGCTCTCATTTTTCCATGGCATAGAAGCATTAGAAGTTTTGGGAAAATGGTAAAACCATGACTCTCATCTACATATAAAAATGAACAATGTGTTAAGGATTTTATTTAACTTGTGGGGGAACCAGGCAGATACTATACCAGCTTAAAAGTAGACTCAAGAAGCACAAGTTCATGTAGAGGAAAGGTGAGAGGTCAAAGACTAAAAATAGAAGATTATTCTGAAATGTGAACGAAAGGAAATAGGAGTCCAAGTTCTGTGTGGGCAATGAGCTGAGTTTGAGAAGGAAGTCAGCACATGGATTAAGGTGGATGGGAATTTAAAGCGTCAGAGGGGTAGGAATTGACACATTTACTTTTTCCTGGGTGGTATATTCATATACTCGTTTGAATTTATGCTATTTCCTGCCTGGTTGGTTCTATTTGACTCTATTATCCTGATCTTTTTTAGTCTATTATAAGGAGGTGGGATGATGGGCATGGGATCTCTTTGACTGCTTCCTACAGGATGAGGAGCAGTGTGGTGTGCCTGTAAGGAAAATGGGAGAGGGAGGAAGGGCAGCGCCTGCGGCTCAAAGGAGTAGGGCACCGGCCCCATATGCCGGAGGTGGCGGGTTCAAACCCAGCCCCAGCCAAAAAAGAAAAGAAAAGGGGAGGAGGGGAACGTTTATAGGAAAAGTTTACAGGAAAGTTCTTGGGTCTTTTAGTTTGAACTGGTTGATATCCACACAGGGTGAGGATATGAGTGGTTGTTTTCTGGGTGACTACCTGGTCAATAAATTGGGAGATGAGGTGGGAAGATTCGGTGGTCCGAAACTGAGAATGAAAAAGATAATAATTAGTGGCCCTATTATAGAAAATAACAAAGGAGGCCATGATTCGAGCTCCACAGGTTGGAGTAGCATGAGGGCACAGTAAATTACTGTTAATTCCCACCACGGAGATCTGTTTTAGAGGACTTTATAAGATGGCAGCATGGAAAAAGTTGTCCTTGTGTCTATCAGAAAAGAGATTATCTTATCTTCCACTAGCAAAAATACTCATGATTGTTTAGAGGATTGTCCCTCTTCAGCAGCTAGGCCTAGGAGGTCAGGAAATTCTGCTAGTTCCTGAGAGTGGCTGCAAACCAGATCCTCCGAAGGGACCGGGGCAGTCGGACTTCCAGCGAGGACCTCCACAGGCTGGGTATGGCATCAGGGAGGATTTGGATTCTGGCACTGTTTTGCCCCGTGTACTGGCCTACTGCATTTAAAAAGACAGTCCTGGGAGAGATTTTGTTTCTGCAGAGTACCCCGAGGAGTTTTGAGAAATAACTGGGTTTTGTCTAATGGTGGAAGCCAATAACTGGAGCTCTGAGAGTTGCTGTGGCACCCTGAAGGCCAGGTCAGTGAGATCTTGCTGGGGGATCAGAGGGCCCTGGGGGAATTTTTGGAGATTTTTATGGATTTCAGGTGTAGAATGAGAGATAAGTGCATTTTTTTTTTTTTTGAGACAGAGCCTCAAGCTGTCACCCTGGATAGAGTGCTGTGGCATCACAGCTCACAGCAACCTCCAATTCCTGGGCTCAAGAGAGTCTCTTGTTTCTGCCTCCCAAGTATCTGGGACCACGGGCACCTGCTACAACACCTGGCCATTTTTTGGTTGCAGCCGTCATTGTTGTTTGGTGGGCCGGGCTGGATTCGAACCCGCCAGCTCAGGTGTACCTTGCTGGTGCCTTAGCCCACTGAGCCACAGGCACCAAGCTGAGGTAAATGCATTTTAATAATGAGTCTGCCCTTGTTGCTTTCCAGTGATAGGATAGTATAGCAGTGGAGGACTTCGTTAAGATGGGCTAAAAACTGGGCAGGATTTTCATCCCATTTCTGGGTTATTTCTTTTCTTTTCTTTCTTTCTTTGGTTTGCTTTTTTTTTTTTTTTTTTTTGGCAGTTTTTGGCTGGGGCTGGGTTTGAACCCGCCACCTCCGATGTATGGGGCTGGCGCCTTACTCCTTTGAGCCACAGGTGACAAGGTGATGCCCATTCTGGGTTCTTTCTTTCTTTCTTTTTTTTCCCTTGGGTTATTTCTTTTAGTTTGTCATAATTGATGGCCTTATGGGCTGCTTTCTTTAGTCCTTCTAAGAGACACTGGACCATGTGGTTATGGAAGTGGATCCCAGGAGCGTCAGTTTGGTAATTCTAATTGGGGTCTTCCCAGGGAAAGGCTCTAGTGCCCTTCAGCAGGGTCTCGTCCAGCCTATGAGGTTAGGTTTTCCACATGAATCTGGGCCAAGGTCCAGACCTGCTGTCTCTCCTCCGAAATTAGGGTGGAGGTGAGGATGACATAGAAATTACGGCCAGAGGCTCGGCGCTCGTGGCTCAATGGGCTAAAGCGTAAGCCACGTACACCTGAGCTGGCAGATTCGAATCCAGCCTGGGCCCGCCAAACAACAATGACAGCTGCAACAACAACAACAAAAAAATGGCCAGGCGTTGTGCTGGGCGCCTATAGTCCCAGCTACTTGGGAGGCAGAGGCAGGAGACTCGCTTGAGCCCAGGAATTGGAGGTTGCTGTGAGCTGTGATGCCACGGCACCTGTCCAGGGTGACAGCTTGAGGCTCTGTCTCAAAAAAAAAAAAAAAAAAAAGAAATCACGCCAGATTAGATCGTATGATTGGGTTAGATATCTAATTGTTGCAGTATCTAAGTTGTTGAGTAATTTGTGGGATCTGTAGAGAGTGAACCTAGCCTCTGATTTATGTGGGACAGGTCTGAGAGAGAAAAAGGGGCATGAAGCCTGACGATGCCTTCTGTTCCTGCAGCCTCTTGGAGAGGGTTTAGTGTTTGTGGTGATCTGCAAATGGAATGCCCAAAGATGTGGCCAGACCTAGCACATGGTGGGGAAATTGGGTCCACCAGGCTTCTTTTCTCTCCCAGTTCTGCCATCTTTTCTCTCTCTGTCACCTGCTGTGGAAGGCAGGTGGGGGTGGTGGTGAGGGGGGAATGGGGTGGAATTCTGCGGGTAGGGATTAGGTTGAGGGAAGAGGGGCTGTGGAGGGCCAGAAGGGGGAGGTTGTCTGCCAGGTAGAAAGAAGACAGTGGGCTCAGCACCTATAGCTCAAGTGGCTAAGGCGCCAGCCACATACACCAGAGCTGGCAGGTTCAAATCCAGCCCGGGCCTGCCAAACAATAATGACAACTACAACCGAAAAATAGCTGGGCATTGTGGGAGGCGCCTGTAGTCCCAGCTACTTGGGAGGCTGAGGCAAGAGAATCACTTAAGCCCATGAGTTGGAGGTTGCCGTGACCTGTGATGCCATGGCACTCTACCCAGGGTGACAGTTTGATAGTTTTTTTCAAAAAAAAAAAAAGAAAGAAGACAGTAGAGATTCAGATGGGTCAGGGGAAGCTAGTTTGACCCACATAAGGAAAATCCGAGAGGTTCATAAAACACAGAGAAGGAATGTTTTGGAGGAGGAGAAAAGGCCTGGATGTAGGGAATCTCTGCCATTTGCCTAATCTGCGACAGTAATTACTGAGATCAGTGAGGATTGAGAGGTGCCACTTCCAGGCCATTGTGAGTCTTTGTCTAGTTTGTACATAGGCCAATATTACAGAAAAAGTTGAGGCATTTAAGTTTAAGGACAGGATGGAGCCGTAGAAGCTTGAGGTGAGTTAAAAAACAGCTTAAAGGTGAAGAAGGGGGAATTTGTGACTGACCAGTCCCCATATCTGAAACTGGAGTTAAGAAAAAAAATGAGATTAAAAATAAATGAGAATGTAGAGAGAGCTTGTGAGGAGGAGGAAGCTGGAGGTAGCTGAGACTGGTGTCCGGGAGGTTACCAGGCCTCTGTGTGTGACCTTTAACCAGCCAGAGAAAAGTGGCTCAGGTCCACGGGAGGGTGTCCCCACACTCAAGGCACTGGATGGGTGAGTCTGACTCACCAGGGTTAGTCCAGGACCCATAGGTGGCTGAGGCTGGGGTCAGGGGGTTACCAGACGTCTGTGTGTAACCTTTAACCAGCAGGAAAAAAGAGATTGAGGCCGGGGTCAGGGAGGTTCAGGCCTCCACATGTGACCTTTAACCAGCTGGAAGAGGGGCCCAGGCCCCCGGGAGGGCATCCCCACATATGAAGCACTGGACGGGTGAGTCTGACTTGCCAGAGTTAGGCACAGACCACCGGAATTTTTTGGCTTAGAGTGGGGAAAGGGAAGAAAAGTTTAAAAAGCTAGGAGCAGGGCTATATATGACTGGGTTTTTTTGCAGTTTTTGGCCAGGGCCGGGTTTGAACCCACCACCTCCTGTATATGGGGCTGGCGCCCTACTCCTTGAGTCACAGGCGCCGCCCATATATACAACTGTTTAAGAGGCCCAGAGATGGAGGGAGAGGGAAAGAGGAGTTGGAGTGGGGAAAATGAAAGAAAAGTTAAAAACGTTCAGAAAGGGATTCCAGACAAATGCTTATCTCACGATTAAATGCATGAATTTGGGGCAGGGGTTGGAGAGGTCCCCCCCGCCCCATTTCCCTTCATCTAGTCAGAATAAGAGTTAGTCTAGTTGGGTCTGATGGGGTGTATTTCAGCCCCTTGAGGGGGCTTCTTCCCATCCTAGGTAAAGACCAAAAATAAAAGATTATTCCAAAATGTGAACGAAAGGAAATCAGAGTCCAGGTTCTGGGTGGGCAACGTGGCCTTTATTTCTACCCTGGTGCGGGTGAGCTGAGGTCGAAAAGGAAGTCAGCACATGGGTTAAGGTGGGTGGGAATTTAAAGGGTGGGAGGGGTAGGGATTGGCACATTTACTCCTTCCGGGTGGGACATTCACGTACTCATTTCTTCCTGGGTGGGTCGGTTCTATTTGACTCCATCTATAGAGAAGAATTTTGTATTGCTCTTAGTTACCCACAATAGATTGCAGAGGTGTGAAACAGCTGCCTAGAATCAGAACCTGCTTCTGATGGCAGGTGGGAGGCCTTGCTGTAGAAAATGCATGCTTTTCAACTGAAGTACAGATGTTTTTCTACAGAAGGAAGATGAAAAGAGACATCCTGAGTACTGCCGTCAGCTCTGGACTCCTTTGAAAGAAGAAAAATAAAGCTCTGTTTTCTTTTTTTCTGAGACAGAGTCTTGCTTGTCACCTAGGCTGGACTGGAGTGGCATGATCACCATTGAGAGTCAGGGGTCTGGGTTTCCCAAACCCAGTTGGCCTGGTCTGATTACTCAGCAGAACTAGAAAGTTTAATTGAGGCACAACTGAAATTGAAAGCAAAAGTGTGTAGAAACTGGAAGGTAAAACTGGAGCAGTGAATAGAAAGGAAGGCAACTTTGGTTCTTAAAGAGAAATTTTAAGAACAAAGGGAAAGCTTAGAGCGCTTCTAAACAGAGTTAAGAAAGAGAGTTGAGAAGAAAGTAAGAAGAAAGAGAAAGATGCACACAAAGGCAGCCTAGAGGTATAAATATCCCTTTGAAATTGTGTAGCTCTTTCATTGGTATCTCTGTACCTCCAGGGACCTTTGTCCTTTCTATGTCATTGATTACCTAGGTTACCTCATACCCACATTCTTTTCCCTTTTTTGGTGAGAAGTGCTGAGAGTTGATCTAACTGTTGATTTTACCAATGTTTCAGTTCTTTGTGGTATACAGTGCTCACCCTGCACCCAAATATGGTAACTGTCTCCCGGGCAGGACATGCTTGATCAATCAAGTCACAGTGTTCCTATAATGTTTCTGTGTCCTTATTTAGCAGGCCAGGCTTTCCTCCCATCCCCCTTGAAGCCCTTTTTATTGTCCCTTCTCAATCACAGCTCACTGCAGCCTGGAACTCCTGGGCTCAAGCAATCCTCCCACTTCAGCCTCTAGAGTAGCTGGGGCTGCAGACACATATCACCACATCTGGCTAATGTTAAAAATTTTTTTATAGAGATGAGGTCTCTCTGTGTTGTCCAGGCTGTTCTCATACTCCTGGTCTCAATACAGATACAAAATATGTACATTAGCGGAGTGTTGTGGCATGTGCCAGTAGTCCCAGCTACTCTGGATGGAGGCTGAGGCAGGAGGATCACTTCAACCCAGGGTAAGAGTCCGTGACAATAAAATGGAAATGGTTTAAACGGACTGTGGTGTCTGGGGAAACGAAGGAGGAGGGACTTCTGAGCAGGAGCCTCTTCTCCCCAAGGATGACATTGGAGCTGGGCGAGGAGCTGCTGAATCCTTTGACCCTTGGACAGAGCCCGTGAACAACTCTCAAATGACCAAGAAGGAGCTGTGGGCTTTGAGGACAACAGTTCCAAGGTGAACGAACAACATCCTATTTGGAAGGCTGCTGCTCTGATCCAAGAAGGGGGTTTAGTGGGCTGAAATGCATAATGTTTTCCTAGCAGCAACAAGAATTGAACAGTGGTAAAAGCCCCTGAGTTTGAGTTTTTACTGACTCCTGGGCACTAGCCAGGAGCCTGGCAGGGGCTTTGTGGTGATAAAGAACCATGGAACTCAAGACAGAGCCTCACTTTATCACCCTCAGTATAGTGCTGTGGCATCACAGCTCACAGCAACCTCCAACTCCTGGGTTTAGGCGATTCTTCTACCTCAGCCTCCCAAGTAGCTGGGACCACAGGTGCCCACCACAACACTTGGCTATTTTTTTGTTACAGTTTGGCTGGAGCTGGGTTCAAACCCACCACCCTCAGTATATGGGGCCGGCGCCCTACCCACTGAGCCACAGGCACTGCCCAGAACCACGGAACTTCTGCTTAAATGATTTCCCTTCTGCTGGAGGAAAACCAGAAAATCCTTAAACACTGTCTGCACGGCAGTGGAATTTAATGCTGACTTTTACCAATTCTGGTTGGAAAAGTAGAAAGTAACGGGTAATTTTGACAGTTCCTCCTTCCAGATCAGCCCTCTGTGTCCACGCCTTCTGCATCCACGGATTCAATCAACCGCAGATCAAAAATATCCAGAAAACAAAAATCCTACGAAGTCCTTAAAAGCAAAACTGAAATTTGCCAAGTGCCAAGTACTATGTTGAATCCACATAAATGAAATGAAGCGTTAGGATTTACAAGTGACCTGGAGATGATTTCATGTACCCAGGAGAAGGTTACATGCAAAAGCACGGCATCATTTTCTGCCAGGCGCCTGAGCGTATGTGGATTTTGGTATCCGTGGGAGGTTCTGGAATGCATCCCCATCGGAAGCTGAGGGAGGACTGGACATGCATTAGGTTGTGTGGCAAGCTAATATTTATAGGTGGGGAAGTAGATTTAAAAAGAAAATAAGTTCATTCTTGGCTTTCCTATTTACCAGTGGGAATTTCCAGGGAGTGGTTATAAACTGGAATTTTGGGGGAATTTGAAAGGTGATTCATACTTTCAGTCTGGTGGGTTATCAGTTTTTTTTCTTTTTTCTTTTTTTTTATCTAGTACTTAGTGAGAGTCCTCAGTTTTAGTAAGGAACTCTTGACAAAGACTCTGTCTTTTGACTAAAACTTTGGTCAGCCTTCTGAGTCTTTGGCTAGGCTTGACTTTGAGTTTCTCTGTCTTTATAGAATCCAGTTTAAGCAAGAGTCTTGCTGATACCAGAATTTCTTCCTCAGTAGGTCCTTAGTCTCCGGGATTCAAAGAATGAACCCATGGACCACAGATTAATGGTAAGACAGGATTTTATTAGACAGAAAGGAAGGCTGAAGCAATAGAAAACCACCAGAGCCTCTGGCAAAGGGGAAGACCCAAGTCGGAAATCTCTCCCACGGGCCCTTTGTCTAGGAGTATATGTTGTCTGGAGGATTACATTTTGGCTAGGATTCGTAGGTGGAAAATATCTTTTCAAAGTTGAACGCAGTCCCTCCCCTGGGGCAAGGTCTTCAGGTCTTTGCAGGTTTTAGGGAAGGGAAGGGTGTGTGTTTCCCTACTCAAAAGTGGAACCACCCAGAAAACAGCTCAGGCTGCTTTTGTACCTCATCTTGTTAGAGCCCAGAGAGTGTAGTCTGGAAAAGACAGCCTGTTTGTGCCTGGAAATGTGGGTCAGATTTCTGAGCTCACCTGGGCCTAGAGAATGGGAAGTCCCTGTCCGTCCCTGAGTAGGGGAATCCTATATCATTGCTAAGTCAGTTTAGAGAAAATCCCCCATCCTTGGTATCTGACCACCCTCTCATCTCACTTTGATCACCCTGGCTTGCCTGCAGCAAGCCTCCTACCAGACCCCTTAGCCTTGAGGTCTCTGCCTTAATCATTTCTCATCCACTGACCCACTCCCAGCTCCTTGATTACAAACCCCCACTTGTCCCTCACTCTGCCCTCCACTGCAAGACCCTGTTGCGGCCTCCCAGAATAAAGGGCCTTACCATTTTAACAAGTATCATGAATGATTCTTTATAACACTTTGTTTGGAGATACAGTCATTTTATTCATCATTTTACCTAGATAACAAGAACATGAAAGGAACAGAAAAATAAAGCAAGCAGTGAGGAAAATGTGTTCCCACTTGACTGGGAATCCATTATTTCAATCAGCCTCACAGATGATAGAAACTAAGAGAAGTTATGAAGAGACTGATCAGGGGCGTCCTCTGATTCCCAGGAAACTCGGGCTAGGATGCTTTATCTCAGAGAAGGTCATGAACTCCTGTTGCCGTACTGACCGTGAGAAAAGGCCTGGACTGCTCACCTGTAAGTCAGGTAGAATCGTCCTGGAAGCATGTAGTCAGCCCCAAGTTCTGTGTTCTGGTTTTGAGTCTCTGACATGTGTTCATCCCCATTTTTAACCCACGCGCCTTAAGTCATGTGTCCCTATAGTTGGGCAGGTCATTTTCTAACTCTGACAAGATAAAGAAATAAGAAGAAAAATGAGAACACAAATAGAACCATGTTAATACTAGCGAATTAAGTTCAGGATAATCTGTGTTTTATTTCTTAAACTATTTTTTTTTTTTGAAACAGAGTCTCGATCTGTTGCCTAGGCTAGAGTGCCATGGCACCAGCGCAGCTCACAGCAACCTCAAATTCCTGAGCTCAAGTGATCCTCCTGCTTCAGTCTCCAGAGTAGCTTGGACGACAGATGCCCAGCACAATGCTCTGCTAATTTTTCTATCTAGTTGAGACAGTGTCTCACTTTGCTCAGGCTGGTCTCAAACTCCTCAGCTCAAGGAATCCTCCCACTTGGGCCTCCAGAGAGTTAGCATTATAGGAATGAGCCACTACACTTAACTGCTTAAACCATTTTTAATGTTAAAAAGAATTTGATATACAATATTAATGATATGATTTTAAGCTTAAAGATGACTAAAAACTAAGGCGACCATGGAAGCAAGAATGTAGCTCATCATTGCTGTAGGCTTATCATCTGAGAAATCTTTGTGGAATGCCAGAAAAAAATTATTATCTTTGCTTTTTTGTAACTTAATTCCAGAAAACAATTATAAATCATATGCATGACAATTAAAAGATAAAGTGAGAAGTCTCTACTATCCTTGTGTTCTAAATAAAGCTGTGTATTTTCTTTTCTTTCTTTTTTGTAGAGACCGAGTCTCACTTTATTTCCCTACAGCTTACAGCAACCTCCAGCTCCTGGGCTTAGGCAATTCTCCTGCCTCAGCCTCCCGAGTAGCTGGGGCTACAGGTCCCCGCCACAACACCCGGCTATTTTTTTGTTGCAATTCGGCTGGGATCGGGTTTGAACCTGCCACCCTTGGTATATGGGGCCGGAGCCCTACTCTCTGAGCCACAGGCACCGCCCAAAGCTGTGTATTTTCTTTCAGTACATTAAAGATGCCATTCCAGCTGGGTGTACTGGCTCACACTTGTAATCCCAGCACTTTGGGAGGCCAAGCTAGGAGGGTATGAGGTGCTGTGCTATTTAAAAAAAAAAAAAAATAGGAAATTGAGCTAGTCATTGTGGTTCACACCTGCAGTCCCAGCTACTCAGGAGGCTGAGCTAGGAGGATTGCTTGGGCTGAGGCTGCAGTGAGCTATGATTATGCTACTCCAGGCTAGCCTGGGTGACAGAGTGAGAAGATTCCATCTCTCAAAAAAAAAAGATGGCATTTCATTGCTTCCTGGCTTCATAACTTCTGGAGTCAGTTGACAATCTTAAAAGACAATGTATCTTTTTCCCAGGTCCTTTTAGGATTTTTTTTCTTTGTCCTTGGTTTTTGGTGGTCCTACTAGGATGCACTGGATGTGACTGATTTTGTATTTACCCTGCTTGGGAGTCATAGAACTTACTTAATCTGTACATTGATGTTTTTCTTTTCTTTTCTTTTCCTTTTTGAGACAGAGTCTTACTTTGTCGCCCTCAGTAGAGTGCTGTGGTGTCACAGCTCACAGTAATCTCAAGCTCTTGGGCTTAAGTGATTCGCTTGCCTCAGCCTCACAAGTAGCTGGGACTACAGGCGCCCTCCACAATACCTGGCTTTTTTTTTGTTGCAGTTGTTTGGCTGGCCCCAGCTGGGTTCGAACCTGCCACCTTTGGTGTATGTGGCTGGTGCTGTAACCACTGTGTTACGGGTGTCAAGCCATACGTTGAGATTTTTCATCAGTTTTGAGGACCCTGGCCTCTTGACTATTATCTCTTCAAGTATTATTTTTGCCCCATCCTCCCTTTTTCAGAGAAACTAATTAAATGTATGGTAGATCTTTTCGTCATGGCCCCTGTGTCTCTAATGCTTGTTTTTGTATTTTCCATTCTTTTCTTCTGTACGTCAGTTGGGTGTGTTCTAGTGATGTGTCTGCAGTTCACTAATCCTGCCTTTGGTTTTCTAATGTGCAGAGTTTATAACTTTATTACACATTTTACTTCTAGAGTTCCCATTTGACTTATTTTTATAGAGATTAACACTCAAGTAAAATTCTCTACCTCTTTTTGTTTTCTTGAACATACTAATTATAGTTATTTTATTTTTTTCTGGCAAGAAAAGGAAGTTTTATTGACTATACATGACTTTTTTTGTTTTTTGTTTTGTTTTGTTTTTTGCAGTTTTTGGCCAGGGATGGGTTTGAACCCGCCACCTCCAGCATATGGGGCTGGCGCCCTACTCCTTTGAGCCACAGGTGCCGCCCCTTTTTTTTTTTTTTTTTTTTTTTGAGACAGAGTCTCACTCAGTTGCCCTCAATGCCATGGCATCATAGCTCACATCAACCTCAAACTTTTGGGTTTAAGCAATCCTCTTGTCTCAGCCTCCCAAGTAGCTGGGACTACAGACACCTGCCACAACATATGTGTAATTTTTTTCTATTTTCTAGAGATGGAGTCTTGCTATGCTCAGGCTGGTCTCAAGCTCCTGAGTTCAGGCAATCCACCCGCCTCAGCCTCTCAGGGTGCTAGGATTACAGGTGTGAGCCACCACCCTGGCCAACTGTACACAACTTTGAGGGGTATCGGCTACTTCTTGGAAATCTAAAATGTTGGGTTTCAGTGCAGCTGGCTTTCTCCTAAAACTCCAGGGTTTCAGGAGGCTGTTTGACTCCTCAGTTCTTAAAGTGCTGTTGGTCAAAAAGTGACCAAAAAGTAAACCGAGAATGAAACAGTGTCTTGAGAAAGATAGTTTTACAGAGTAATAGCAACATATAGGCTGATACAGCAAGATATGTTCAACATAGCGAGTGAACAGGCCCTCATGGTTGCAACAAAGAAAAGACAGGAGGCCAATTATAGTTATTTTAAAGTTAAGTTAACTCCAATATCTGGATCATCTGTCGGTCTGTTTCTATTGTCTCTCTGTGTTTTTATGTGTATTTAGTAATTTTTTATGAGATGCCAAACACAACTTGTAAACAGTTGTAGAGGCTTCAAATGTTATGATCCTCCAAGGAGGAAATTTTCCCTTTCCTCCACCTTCCCAAAGAAAGGAGTGGGCAATAACTTCAATCCTATCAGGGACTGTACCCCAAGGCTAGGGTGAAGTTCTGGTGGGACTCAGGCTACTTCTGTGCCTCCAGTTTCAAACTGGAAGCCTGGCTTATGCTCTGCAGCAACCCACCTCTATCCCACCCCACCCCCTAGCATATCTGAAACTTGAATCTTCACTTTGCAAGTCCATCATGTCCATCCTTAGCTTTATAGTGGCTTTCCACTTAAGATTCAGTTTCTTACCCCATACAAGCCTAGAATTCAGCAAACGTCCTTGGAAATCCCCTCTTGGTCTCTGACAAAAGTTCTGCTGGTTTTTCTGTCCCCATCAGTGGCCTTCTGTAGGCTCAAAGCCTGGATTCTTAGCCTCACAGAAATGTCCAGAATTGGCAAATACCCACAGACATCAATAGGAGTAGCTGTAGACATTAGCTCACCCTGGAAAAGTCTCCCTCTCCGGAATAGCAAGCCGGCCCCAAGTCTCAGCAGTTCTCCTCTCCTTTCAAATACAGCCAACGTTTTCTGACTTTGCTTTCCGGCTTTTCTTGTTGTTGGTGGAAACCTTGGTCTGCTGCAAGCTGCTCTAACTTACCTGAGAGTGGATATTCAATTTAGTGATGGACTAAGGAAATAAACAAGTAAAAGTGAAACTATCTTTGTCACTCATCTCAGAGAAAGACCTCAGAAAAACCGTAATCAAAAGAGACTCCTGGTCCTTCAACCTTGAGGCAATTATTTAATATCTGTTTGTCAAAAGACAGAATTGCAACAAAAATATCTAATTGGCTTTTACGAGTGATTCATGAATCAGGGTTACATCTCCTCTGAAAATGTAGACAAGGTGTTCTCATAAGCTGAGCAGAAAAGGTGGGTTTTCAACACAGAAAAGGTCTAAAGAAAGCAGAAAAGGGGAAGAGAAAGCGGATTGGTTGTTTCAAAGCTACTATAGACTTCACTCCAGCATGTGTATCCGTTCCCAGCCCCCAGCGGATGTCTGAACCTGAGGATGGTGCCCAACTCTATATATGCCGTGTTTTTTCCTATGCATACACTCCTATGATAGAGTTTAATGTATCAGTAGGCACAGTAGGAGATCAGCGATAATAACTACTTAAACTTCGGCAGTTCCTTTATTTGCCACAGCGCTGGGTAGAGCGCCGGGCAGCTGGCAGCTCTCCACGACACTGTGGTTCCCAGTAGCGGCAGCGCCAGCGCCGCGAGAACAGTGCCAGGCAAGGGGGCGGGCATCTGCGGAAGCTGCCTGCTTTCACTCGGAGGGGACGTCCCCGCTGAGCCTCTAGAGAGCGGGTTTTGGGGGTCCAGTCCAGGCCAAGGTGCGAGGTATGGGGACGCACCCGCCGTGGGAGGGCAAGACCCTTGCCCGCGGTAAACGCGTCTTCCCGCAATGCCCCTGGGCTCTTTCAAGGCTTCTGGAGAAACGTAAGCCAGCTTCGATTTCTCGGACACCGGGCAAATTGGGCCGGGGGAGGCAGTGGGGAACGCGGTGTGGGGAAGTCCCCGAGGCCTGAGCCTGGAGTCCCTTCTGCAACACCACCCGATCCTAGCCCGGGAGCCCCGCCCCCGCTCCGCCCACGCCACGCCACGTCCCCGCCCCCTAGCCCCAGGTCCCGCTCTGTCCTCGCCCAGTCCCATCTTTGCCCCGCCCACGACCCTCGCCCACTCCTAACACTTCTCGTTTAGCCCCGCCCACAATCTCCTTCCGGGCAGCGGCGGCGGGGGCGGGGCCGGCCTTACCCGGAATGAAAACAAACGGCGGCCGCCGCTGCCTCATCCGGGCACTCGGCAGGTCGCAGCGGGAGCGGTGGTGGCGCAGGTGACGAGGCGGCGGCCAAGACTTCTGGACCCGGCCTCAGGGGTTCTGCTGGGCGCCTGGGTTCCCAGCGCGGCTGGACACATCTCTCGGCCTGGCGGGGCGCGGCGGCAGCGGCGGGGTGAGCGGCCCTGCGCGCAGACTGGCAGGAGCCGGGCCCGGGCCGGGCTGGGCTTCTGGATGCACTGGCGGTTCGGGAGCCCTTAGGTTTGCGCTGAGTTGGGCAGGGACGGTGGAGTATGTTAAAAAAAGATTGAGGGTTGTATTTTGGGGAGACAGGAATAAGTATGTTTGTAAAAACGAATCAAATTAGCCAAACAAAATGCTTGAATTCTAACACTCCAAATACACCATTTGGGGTTTGTTTGCAAGCAAAGCCAGATTTTCTTTGCTGTTTAATGAACATTTGATTTTTTTTTCAAATCTTGACCTGATTCTGTATTTCTCACCTCTTTTCTCTTTTACTTTTAATACAAGAATCTTTTCTTTTCCTCTGTATCTTCCTGAAAGAAAATGTAATGTATTGTTAATGTATGTATGTATAGTTGAAAAGGTCTGGCTCAAGGTAGCGTCATTTGATTCATTACAAAAGTGAAAGTGAAAATTTTAAAAAATTGATTTGTAACGTTTCACTTCCAGTTTGGAGCAGTAATGTCAAATAATTTACTCTTTTCTTGATTGTGATGTGGAACATTGGTTGTATGGCATGCTTGAAACTTTCTTTTCTCTAGTTAAAGTGGAAAACGTACTTAATCTTTTTTCTTTTGACTTGATTTAAAAATGTGTCCTCACTATTCCGTTGTCTGTAACTGAAGTTTGTAAGTTTAGAGACAGTGTCTTAATTTTTTTTTTGGCTGGGGCTGGGTTTGAACTCCTCCGGCATATGGAGCTGGGGCCCTACTCTTAGCCACAGGCGACTCCTCTGTGTCTTAAATTTTTTTTAAACATTCAGTCTTACCTAGTAGATCCTAGAGCTGTTGATTTGCTCCCTAGAGTGTCTAACTAAGAGTAGATTTGTGCCATCCCTTGGTTCTTTTGTCAAGTAGTGGCTTGGATGGGGTTTCTGACAGCTACTATATCAGTCTTTCAAATTGCTCAGCTCCAGTAAACTGCCCATGAAATTGTTCACACCCAGTGGGGCCGCTGTGATATTTTATTCTGAGGATTTATTAGTATGTAAAATGGCCTTTTGAGTTATTTGTGTTTGAAGAGCTAATGCTCATAAATACTGATGTGCTTTGTTGCGATAAGCAGTTTGTGCTTGAAAATCTAGGACTCTCTTATGGGTCACCCAAGATACACACATTGACTATTAATTCATCTCATTTTTCCTCCCAGTCTTAATTACCCTATTTCTAACATCAAATAGATTTGAACTTTCTTTTAAAAAGTATTTGTTTATGGAATACAATTAAGTCACCAAATATGGTTTAAAAATCAGGTGAATTTGGTTTGGGAGGATGTGGTCCTCAATAGAAAAATGAAAGTTATTTATCTGGCTTATATTGACTCATATACATTTATATATGTATGTATATTTATATTCCACTTTCTAGAACTTGTTTTCATTATTCAGGAGCAAGTGACTTTTTACTTTTCTTTCTTTTTTTTTTTTTTTTTTGAGACAGAGCCTCAAGCTGTCACCCTGGATAGAGTGCTGTGACATCACAGCTCACAGCAACCTCCAATTCCTGGGCTCGAGCGAGTCTCTTGCCTCCGCCTCCCAAGCAGCTGGGACTACAGGCGCCCGCCACAACGCCTGGCCATTTTTTGGTTGCAGCCGTCATTGTTGTTTGGTGGGCCTGGGCTGGATTCTAACCCACCAGCTCAGGTGTATGTAGCTGGTGCCTTAGCCCGTTGAGCCACAGGCGCTGACTCGACTTTTTACTTTTCTTTCTTTTTTTTTTTTTTGGCCGGGGCTGGGTTTGAACTCGCCACCTCCGGCATATGGGGCCGGCGCCCTACTCACTGAGCCACAGGCACCGCTCCTTTTTACTTTCCTTAATACTTTCCTGATGTGGCTGCACTAAACCTGCCAGCTGCTTCACGTCTCTTAGTAATCTCACACATGCTTTTGAATTGGTTTGTTGAGGATGAGTAGGCGACTCCACTTGTAGCTTGTGCTTCTCTGGGAAATTACATACATAGGACAGATAGGTAGCAAGGAGTTCCATAACAAAGTACAGAGTCCAGTGTTGTAGGCAGAAGTCCTAGTACTAGTTATACTGGGGCCTACTTTTGTGACGTTGGCCAAGTCATTTTACCAACCTGGGGACTGGGTTTTCTCAGCTGTAAAATGACAATCCAACCAGTGTTAGATTCAAATAGTATGTGTAGATGTGGTACTGCACTGTTATAATGAGGTATCTTGCAAAACTTTTCTAGTAGTATAGATTTCTTTAATTAAAAAAGTTCAGATACAGAGACTTTTACTATTGATAGTTTATAGTTCAAGCTAGCTTTTCTTTATGTTTAACTATGGGGGTAGTTGGTCTTTTGTGTTAAAGTAAGCAAAATATGAGAGAATTTACAAGCTGTATATTGAGTTACGTAAAGAAGTTCACTGTTCTGGAGATCCTATATTTATTTATTTATGAGACTAAGTCTCACTATGTCACCCTCGGTAGAGTAAGCTGGCATCAAAGCTCACAACAACCTCTAACTCTCAGGCTTAAGAGATTCTCTTGCCTCAGCCTCCCAAGTAGCTGAGACTACAGGTGCCCACCACAATGCCCAGCTATTTTTTTGTTGTTGCAGTTGTCATTGTTATTTAGCAGGCCCACAGTGGGTTCAAACCCAGCTGCCTCAGTGTATGAGGCTGGTGCCCTAACCTCTGAGCCACAGGCACCGAGAGCCGGGGTGGGGGGGGGAAGGGATCCTATCTTTAATTTTCTCTTTTCTCTTAGATCAGAGTATAATGGCATTTTAAGAAATAAAAAAAGCACAGTAGTTAAGGTGCCAGCCACATACACTGAGGCTGGTGGGTTCAAATCCGACCCGGGCCAGCTAAACAACAATTGCAACCAAAAATAGCCTGGTGTTGTGGCAGGCTGCTGTAGTCCCAGCTACTTGGGAGGCTGAGGCAAGAGAATCACTTAAGCTCTAGGGTTTGAGGTTGCCGTGAGCTGTGACTCCATGGTACTCTACTGAGGGCTACATAGTGAGACTTGCTCTCAACAACAACAACAAAAAAAAAAAAAAAAAGAAAGAAAGAAATAATAAAGCCAGCCTGAGCAAGAGCAAGACCCTGTCTCTAACAAATAGTCAGGTGTGGGCAGCACCTGTGGCTCAAAGAAGTAGGGCGCCAGCCCCATATACTGGAGGTGGTAGGTTCAAACCCAATTCCGGCCAAAAAACTGCAAAAAAAAAAAAAAAGAAAGAAAAAAAAGAAAAATAGTCAGGCATTGTGGTGGGCACCTGTAGTCTCAGCTACTCAGGTGACTGAGGCAAGAGAATCACTTGAGCCCAAGAGTTTGAGGTTGCTGTGAGCTATGATGTCATGGTATTCTACCAAGGGCAACAAAGTGAGACTCAAAAAAAAATGGAAATTAAAAAATAAAACTTTTTATGATATTAACAACTTTGAAATATGTCTTATATTACAAACAATATGTATAATAGAATACATAATATATGTTTATATATATGTGTGTGTGTATTTTAGAGAAGTGTGGAACTCATTAAAACCTGAGTAATTTAGTTTAAACTGGAGAGGAAGGGGTGAAGTCGAGCTCTGTTTACTCTATGAAACACCGACATAGATAAGTTATAAAACATTTTGAAATACAGATTTTATTGTTGTACTGTTTTGCTTTCAAGGATGGCGCAAAAGAAATATCTTCAAGCAAAATTAACTCAGTTTTTAAGAGAAGACAGGATTCAACTTTGGAAACCTCCATATACAGATGAAAACAAAGAACTTGGCTTAGCATTGAAGGTATTTTTCTTTTAAGACATAAATAATTAACAGTGTTATAACTCTCCTTGGGAAATAAATTTCTGAAGTTACCAGAAATTGCCAGGCATGATCATATAAACTGTTGGCATAACCAAAAGTATTAGTGGTGAGCAGGTACCCACTTTTTGCTAGGAACTGACAAGCTTATTTTTGTTTACTAATACTTTCATGTGAGCATGTTATCTAATTTTTCAGGCATATACTATTTTTTCCCTGAGACAATCTTGATCTGTTACCTGGGCTAGTGTACAGTGGCATTATTATAGCTCACAGCAACCTCAAACTCCTGGGCTTAAGCATTCCTCCTGCCTCAGCCACCCAAGTAGCTGAGACTACAGGCACGCATCACCATGCCCAGCCATAAAATTTCACAGTATTACATAAAATTATTCAGCCGGGAACTGCTTTTGACCTGTGCTTTTCTACTCTCTCTGAATATCCTAAACATGATGTAACATTTATCAGGAAATAAAGATCGTCACAGGGGCACTAAATTGTCTTGTGTTGTGACATAGTAATAAGCTATGTCAGAGTCTTAGTTCTTTATCTCTCCTATTTCTGGCTGGCAACACTTTATTTTTTTGCAACCTACTTTCTGACCTTGCTTCTGAATTTTCTTGTTGTAGTCTCTCTTGGCTCAGGAATTAGGGGTAGAATAGTAGGAAAGAAATTTGATCTTTTTCCCTGGTTCCTGGCTCTGAAACCCTTGAAATTTCCTGAGTGGTAAGGATGACAGGAGCATCTTTTGGTCTAATGGGGCTAATTAGCTTCAGGATGGGGTTGGTCCACCAAGCCTTGTATAGAACTTTCAGCCCTACCCTTCAGCCTCTACAGAGGAAGAGGGACTGGATTGAGATTGAACTGATCACCAGCAGCCAGTGATTTAATCAATCATGCCTGTATAATGAAACCTCTTTAAAGACCCTTAAATGATGGCCTTCGGGGACCTTCAAATTGGTGAACACATACTGCCTTATGGCTGGATGGGTGGCACACTCTACCCCATAGGGACAGAGGCTCCTATCCTCAGGACCTTCCAGACTTCACCTCACTTCTTCTTCTAAGTGTTCATTTATATCCTTTAAAATAAACTAATAATAAGGATAGCATTTTCCTGAGTTCTGTGAGTTCTAGAAAGTCATAGAACCTGAACTGGGGGCTTGTGGGAACCCTCAACTGTGTAGCAAGTTGGAGAGGAATGTGGGTGACCTGGGAACCAGGTACTTGGTAACTGGTCCCCAAGGTGAGAGTATTTGGGAGGCCTGAACCCTTAAAACTGGAGCATTTACTGCTAATATTAGGTAATGTCAGAATTGAGTTGAGTTGTAGGACACCCAATTGAAGTCAGAATTGGTTGGTGTCAGGAGGAAAAAGAAAACCATTAGGTAAATTGTGTTTCCTAGAAAATTTTTAAAAGCCAATTTTTAAAAAGTATTTTATATACTTTTTATAATATATACTCCTGGGTTTAAAAAGCATATATATAATTAAATGTAAAAATTGTAAAGAATATATTGCTAAAAACATGTTAAACATAACCAATATTGGTTTATTCTTCTAGTCTTTGCCTCTGTGACCATTTTATTTTATTTTATTTTATTTTGAGACAGAGCCTCAAGCTGTCTCCCTGGATAGAGTGCTATGGCATCACAGCTCATAGCAACCTCCAATTCTTGGGCTCAAGCGAGTCTCCTGCCTCCGCCTCCCAAGTAGCTGGGACTACAGGCACGCGCCACTACGCCTGGCCATTTTTTGGTTTCAGCTGTCGTGTTTGTCGGGTCCAGGCTGGATTTGAACCCACCAGCTCAGGTGTACGTGGCTGGTGCCTTAGCCCGTTGAGCCATAGGCGCCGAGCCAACAAAAAGTATTTTTAAAAGGCTGAGGCCTGGCATAGTGACTCATGCCTATAATCCCAGCACTCTGGGAGGCCAAGGTAAGAGAATTGTTTGAGGTCAGAAGTCTGAGACCAGCTTAAGCAAGAAAAGGACCCTATTTCTACCAAAAATAAAGAATTAGCTGGCCATGGTGACATGCATCTGTAGGGCCAGGCTGAGGTGGGAGAATTGCTTAAGTCCCGGAGTTTGAGGTTACAGTGAGCTGTAATGATGTCTGGTAATACCTGTGCTCTAACCCAGGTGACAGAATGAAATCTTGTCTCAAAAAAAAAAAAAAAAAAAGGATAGATCTGGTGGTTCATGCCTATAATCTCAGCACTTTGGGAAGCCGAGGTTGAGGATTGCTTGAGGCCAAGAGTTCACGTCCAGCCTGGGTGACATAGTGAGACCCCTATCTCTACAAAAAAATTTAAAAAATTAACTAGGAATGGTGGCTTGCACCTATAGGCCCACTTATACTCAGGAGACTGAGACAGGAAGATCACTTTAGTCCTGCAGTTGGAGGCCACAGTGAGCTATGGTCATACCACTGCTCTCCAGTCTGGGCAACAGTGAGTCAGTTTCTTAAAAATAAAACCAAATGAAGTATTATCAAGCCAGGTGGCAAATGCCTATAGTCCCAGCTAGTCAGGAGGCTAATGCAGGAGGATCACTTGAGTCAGGGAATTTGAGGCTGTAGTGCTCTATGGTCTCACCTCTGAATAGCCACTGCACTCTAGCTTGGGCAACATAGCGAAACGCTATTTTTTTTTTTTTGGCAGGTTTTTTTTTGGCCGAGGCTGTGCCTGAACCCTCCACCTCCGGCATATGGGGCCAGTGCCCTACTCGTTTGAGCCACAGGTGCTCCTCTGAAACCCTATTTTTAAACAAGAAGTATTATAAATAGATTTATATTGTTTTAAAAATAAAATACTCTGATTTCTGTTTTATATTGTAGCTTTATATACATCTTCTATCATGATATCTCCTTTATCATCATTTTTAAGTGCTGCATAGTATTCCCTTTTGAACTTAATGAAACTTCAGGGTTTTAGGGAGTGTTTACTGTTTTATGAGTTTTTTTTTTTTTTTTTGAGACAGATCCTCAAGCTGTCACCCTGGATAGAGTGCTGT
>CAUYON010208599.1:0-11975 GCA_963573935.1 Arctocebus calabarensis | reverse complement strand
TAAGGAGACAACAACCAAAGCAAATAGACAACCTACACAATGGGAAAGGATATTTGCATATTTTGCATCAGAAAAAGCTTGATAACTAGGATCTATACCGAACTCAAATTAATCCACATGAAAAAAGCCAACAATCCCCTATATCAATGAGCAAGATGAATGAATAGAACCTTCTATAAAAAAGACAGACAAATGGCTACCAAATATATGAAAAAATGCTCATCATCCCTAATTATTAGAGAAATGCAAATCAAAACCACCCTGCAATACCATCTAACTCCAGTGAGAATGGCCTGCATCAGAAAATCTCAAAACTGCAGATGCTGGCATGGATATGAAGAGAAGGGAACACTTTTACACTGCTGGTGGGACTGCAAACTAATACAACCTTTTTGGAAGGAAGTATGGAGAACTCTTAAAGAACTCAAGTTAGACCTCCCATTTGATCTTGCAATCCCACTACTGGGCATCTACCCAGAAGGAAAAAAATCCTTTTATCATAAGAACATTTGCACTAGACTGTTTATTGTAGCTCAATTTACAATCGCCAAAATATGGAAATAGCCTAAATGCCCACCAAACCCAGGAATAGATTAACAAGCTGTGGTATATGTACACTATGGAATACTATTCAGCCATTAAAAAAAATGGAGACTTTGCAGGCTTGTATATAGCTGGATGGAAGTGGAACACCTTATTCTTAGTAAAGCATCCCAAGAATGGAGAAGCATGAATCCCATGTACTCAATTTTGATATGAGGACAATTAATGACAATTAGTGACCCGGTGGGGGTGGGGGAAGAGGAGAGCAGAGAGAGCAAGAATGAGGGAGGGGTGGGGAAAGGAAGAGCAGAGAGAGGGAAGGAGCAACGGGGGTGGGGTCTTGGTATGTGCCACACCTTTCGGGGGTAAAACATGATTGTAAGAGGGACTTTACCTAACAAATGCAATCAGTGTAACCTGGTTTCTTGTACCCTCAACGAATCCCCAACAACAAATATATATATTTGTTGATATATATATATCATTGAATAACTCAGATTTAGGCTGGGTGTAGTGGCTCATGCCTATAATTCCCCCACTTTGGTAGTCCAATACAACACAGGAGGATTGCTTGAGACCAGGAATTTGAGGCCAGCTTAAACAACATAGTAAGACCCTGTCTCTACAAAAAAATAAAAATCACACAGTTATCTAGGTGCAGTGGCATGCAGCTGTAATGTCAGCTACTGAGAATGAGGCAAGAGGATCCTTTGAGTCCAGAAGTTCAAGACTGCAATGAGTTATGAGTGAGTAAGCACTGCATTCCAAACTGGTTGACAGAGTGAGATCCTGTCTCAAAAACCAACAAAACCTCTCTTTTCTCTTCCTTCCCCGTGTCTCTCTCTTTTTTCTTCCTTCCCCCTCATGTATCGTGTCTCTCTCTCTCTCTCCATCCGTTCTCTCCCTTCTCTCTCCTCTCTTTCCCCGTTTCTCTCTCTCTCCTTCTCCTCCTCCTTAATGCTGCTCTGCAGCTTCCCCGCTAATAAAGACCTTTCGTACAAAACAAAACAAAAAGGAAGAAAGAAAGAGAGAGAGAGAGGAAGGAAGGAGAAAAAGAAAAGAAAAAGAAAAAGAAAAGGAAAGGAAAAAGAACTTAAATATCTAGACAGAGACCTCTAGCAAGCAAAAATAACATTTTCAAAATAAATATTAACTTTATGTTCCTACATTTTAAAATTCTCCATCTCTTCTCCTAGAAGAGGAAAAGCCAGTCACTGTGAGAACCTTTCCAAACACATAGACAGCTTACTTGGGTTTTATCCTAGAGCTATCTTCAAGTGTTGGGAGACAAGGACTTAGGCTCAGGCTGGGATTTCAGGTGCTAGAGTGGGTGACAAAGTTGGGTTGGGTAGTTTATAGTGTTGGTGTAAAGATGAGATTGGGATACTCTGAGCTGGAAAGATGGTAAGGCATTCAGTTACCCTGAATCAAGCTCTCCCCACAAGGATCCTGAGAAAAACCTGTGCATGTGACAGAGCCACATACATGGGAGGCACAGTGACACTTCATAACTAACTGAAATATAAGAGACATAGACTAGTCAAAATAGTGTAAAAAAAAAAGTTGGAAGACATATAGTCCCAATTTCAAAACTTAAGTACAAACCTAAAATAACTAAGATAGTGTGGTTTTGGCATAAGGATACTTACACAAATCAACAGAGTAGAGAGGCTGGAAATAAACTCTCATTTATGGCCAATTGGTTTCAACAAGGGTACCAAGATGATCCAGTAGAAGAAAGTGTTAATAGTCTTTTCAACAAATGGTTCTAGGACAATTGGTTATCTACATGGGCAAAAATGGTTGCTATCTTATACCAATACCCAGAAGTTGACTAGAAATGGACCTAAGACTTAAAGGTAAGAGCCCAAACTATACACTCCTAGAAGGAAACATATGAATGCAGAATAACTGCTAATGGGTGCGAGTTTTCTTTTGGGGGTAATGAAAATGTTTACACTTGATTGTGGTGATGGTTGGGAATTGCATTGAATCTGTAAATCACTTTGGGATGAATTGAAAATTTAATGATGTCAATAGCAATCCATGAGCAGGCCATGTTTTTCCATTTGTTTGTGTATTCTATGATTTTTTACATCAGTTTGTGTAAGTTCTCCTTATACAGATCTCTCACCTATTTGGATAAATATGTTTTTATATATTTTATTTTTTCATAGCTATTGTAAATAGTATTGAGTCCTTGATTTGACTCTCAGCTTGACTGTTATTAATTTATAGAAATTATACTGATTTGTGTACATTGATTTTGTAACCTGAGATTTTGCTGAAATATTAGGAGTCTTTTGGTGGGGTCTTGAGAGTTTTCTAGATACAGGATCACACTGTCAGCAAACAGGGTTAGTTTGACTTCCTCTTTCCCAATTTTTATTTCTAGCTTGCCTGGTTGTTCTGGATAGGACTTCCAGTACTAGGTTGAAAAGAATTGGTGACAGGGGTCACCACTGTTTCATTTCTTAGGGAGAATGCTTTAAAATTCTCCCCATTTAAGCCAGGCACTGTGGCTCGTGCCTGTAATCCTAGCACTCTAGGAAGCCAAGGCAGGTAGATTGCCTGAGCTCGTGAGTTTGAGACCAGGCTGAGCCAGAGTAAAACCTTATCTCTAAAAATAGCTGGGCATTGTGGAGGGTACCTGTAGTCCCAGCTATTTGGGAGGCTAAAGCAAGAGGATTGCAAGCCCAAGAGTTTGAGATTGCTGTGAGCTGTGATGCCATAGCACTCTACTGAGGGTAACAAAGTGTGACTCTGTTTCACACACACACACACAGACACAAATTCTCCATTCGGTATGATGTTTGCCAGAGTTTTGTCGTATATGAACTTTTACAAATTTGAGATATGTCCTTCTATGTTTAGTTTGTTGAGGGTTTTTGTTGTGAAAAGGTATGGGAGTTTGCTGAATTCTTTTTCTGCATCTATTGAGATATAGTCTTTGTGTTTGCTTCCTTTATGTGATCAATCACATTTATTGATTTGCATGTATTGAACCTTCTCGCATTCCTGGGATGAACCCACTTGATTGTGGTGAATTATCTTTTTGATTTGTTGTTGAATTCAGTTTGCTAGTATCTTCTTGAGGATTTTTTTTTTTTTGAGACAGAGCCTCAAGTTGTCACCCTGGATATAGTGCTGTGGCATCACAGCTCACAGCAACCTACAATTCCTGGGCTCAAGTGAGTCTTTTTGAGGATTTTTGTGCCAATATTCGTTCATAAGGGATATCAAATACATAGTTCTTTAATTTTGTTGTGTCCTTTCCTGGCTTTGGTCTAAAGGTGATACTGGCTTTGTAGAATGAGATAGGATTCCCTCCTTCTCGATGTTATGTAATAATTTCTGTAGGATAGGGGCTAGCTCTTTTACAGATGTGGTTGAGTCTGATTGTGAATCCATGTGGTCCAGGGCTTTTTTCTGTTATTGTTGGGAGATTTTTTATTACTCCCCTCATTCTTACTGCTCATTTTTGGTCTGTTCATGATTTCTCTTTCTTCCATATTCAGGCTTGGGATAATGTGTGTGTCCAGGAATTTATCTATTTTCTCTAGGTTTTCTAGTTTGTCAGTGTAGAGGTTTTTGTAGTATTCACAGATGATATTTTTTATTTCTGTGGTATCTAGTTGTAATGTGTCCTTTTTCTTTTCTTTTTTTTTTTTTTTTTGAGATAGAACCTCAAGCTGTCACCCTGAGTAGAGTGTTGTGGCATCACAGCTCATAGCAACCTCCACCTCCTGGGCTCAAGTGATTCTCCTACCTCCACCTCCCAAGTACCTGGGACTACAGGCACCCGCCACAACGCCTGGCTATTTTTTGGTTGCAGACGTAATTGTTGTTTGGCGGACCCAGGCTGAATTCAAGCCCACCAGCTCAGGTGTATGTGGCTGGCATCTTAGCTGCTTGAGCCACAGGCGCTGAGCCATGTCTCCTTTTTCATATCTGATTTAGCTTATTTGAGTCCTTTCTCTTCCATTTCTGCTCAGTTAACTTTTTATTTCATCAATCTTTTGTATTATTTCTTGGTTTCCATTTAAATTAGTTCCGTGGTGAGCTTGGTCATTTCTTTTCTTCTCCTGGCTTTTGTTTTTTGTTTTCTGTTTTTTTTTCCCTAGTTCCTTGAGATGTGATATCAGGTTGGTAATTTGTGTCATTTTGATGCAGGTATTTAAGGCTACGAATTTTTCCCTTAGCACTATTGTCACTGCATCCTATAGATTTTGAAAGAGTGTGTCCCCTTTGTCATTCTGTTCAAAGGATCGTTTGATTTCCATCTTAATTTCATCACTGACCTAAGGCATGTTCAGCAGCAGGTTGTTTAATTTCCATGACTTTGTGCAGATCTGAGAGTTTCTCTTGGAATTGATTTCCAGTTTTATTTGGCTATGGTCTGAGCAGATAGATAGTATGATTTTAATTTTTCTGAATTTGGTGAGACTTGCTTGGTGGACTAAGATATGATCAATCTTGGAAAATGTCCCATGTACTGATATGAAGAATGTATATTGTTTGGTTTTCTCTAAATATCTGTTAGCTCTATTTGTTCTAGAGTCCCATTTAAGTCCAATATTTATTTATTAATTCTCTCCTTCAATGATCTGTCCAGTTTCATCATTGGAGTATTAAAGTTTTCAGTGATTATGGTGCTACTGTTTATTTCTTTGTTTAGATCTAGTAGAATTTGCTTTATGGATTTGGGGGCTCCTATGTTAGTTGTATATGTGGATATTTAGCATTGCTGGCTTTGAGTTTCATTTATGTAGAAAAATTTTTCCCACCCCTTCACCTTGAGTCTGTATGAGTCTTTGTGAGTCAGGTGGATTTCTTGGAGATAGCATATACTTGGGCTACAATTTTTCATCCATCCATTCAGTCTATGTCTTTTAAGTGGAGCAAGAAGAATATTCACATTCAATGTTAGTTTTAATACATAGGATACTGTTCTATTTCCTATGTTGAATGATACCTTGCTGTTTTGTCTTCCCTCTTCCTCCTTGGCTTGGCAGTTGCAATGTGGGAGCAGTTGGAGTAAAGCCAATCCCTGTATAGACTGGATATTCTGGACCTAAGATCCCAGAATGGTGGCAGATGCAGTGATTTGGGAATAGAAGCCAGTGTGTCCCTGTTGAGTGTAAGATTACTGCAGACTCCAAGCAATTCCCTGTTCAGTATGGAGGCCTATAGTGGTGGTGATGGGGCCCTAACAGCTTGGGCCTGGTGCTATTGTTTTATAAGAGCCGTGCACTTTAATTTGGGGTGTTTTTTCACTGGTAGGTATCAATTGTGCTTCTCCATGTATAGTGCACTTCTGAGCATTTCCTTTAGGCAGGGTTAGTAGTGAAAAATTCTCTTAGGGTCAGCTTGTCTTGAAACGTCTTTGTTTTTCATTTTTAACCTTAGTTTTGCAGAATACAAAATTCTTGGCTGGTCATTGTTCCGCTTAAGAAGATTAAAAATGGGACCCTAATCCCTTCTGAATTGAAAGGTCTTCCCTGAGAAGTCTGCTGTTAGCCTGATGAATTTTCCTTTTAGGATAGTTGGTGCTTTTGTCTTGAGGTTTATAAAATTTTCCTCTTCATTTTCACTTTGGCTAAGTTGATGATTATGTCTCTTGGGGGTGTCCCATTTACTATGAAACTTCCTGGTGTTGATGATCATCTTGTATCTTCATGTCTGAATCTCTGGTGATACCAGAGACATTTTCTTCAATAATTCCCTTGCCTAGATTTTCCATGATTTTTGGTTTTTCTTCTTTTCCCTCAGGGATACCATAAGTCATGTATTGGCTAATTTCATTTAGTTCTATATTTCTCTGAGTGATTGTTCATTCTTTTTCCTGTGTCTTTGACTGATTGAGTTAATCCAAAAGCTTTGTCTTCAACCTCTTAATTTCATTCTTCTGTTTGGTCTAGTCTGTTGTTGAAGCTTTCTGCTATATTTTGTAATGTTCTAAATGACTCTTTCACTTCTTTAATTTCTGTTATGTCCTTTCTTATGTTGTCTAACTCTTTAGAGACTTTTTCACTTTTTTCATTCATGTCCTAAAATATTTTTTTTTTAGCTTCTTTGTTTGAATTTCAACTTTTTCTTCAATCTCATTCATCTTATTTGTCCTCCAAATTCTGAATTCCAGGCTAGGCATGGTGGCTCACACCTGTAATCCTAACACTCTGGGAGACCAAGGTGGGTGGATTGCCTGAGCTCAGGAGTTTGAGACCAGCCTGAGCAAAAATGGTACCCCATCTCTACTAAAAGTAGAATAACTTGCTAAGCATTGTGATGGGTGTCTGTAGTCACAGCTACTCAGGAGGTTGAGGCAAGAGGATTGCTTGACCCCAAGAGTTTGAGTTTGCTGTGAGCTATGATGCCATGGTGCTCTACTCAGGATGGCAGTGAGACTCTGTGTCAAAAAAAAATCTGAATTCCATTTCTTACATTTTAACAATTTACTTTTGGTTGGGGTCTATTGTGATTTGGTGTGTGTATGGGGGAAGGTAATCAAACTAGCTTCTTTTGCTGGTTTCTTTTTACCTGGAACCTCTTCTCTCAGTTCAGGGAAGATAGGTTTGTGCACCTGCTTTCCTTTGTTGGGCACACTGCTATTCAATTAGAGGAAAGAGAGATCCCTAAATGGTGTTTTTGTGTCTGGTTCCAAAAGATCGACCCAGCAGGAGAGGCTTGTGCATTGAAATCTTGTAATCTACTTGTTCTGCCTTGATCCTTTCCCCCATGGTTGTCACAGTCTAAGATGGTATTGGGATTTCTTCATGTGAAGTGGTAAGTTGGTCCTTGGGCTGCTGCTGGAAGCTTAGGTGGAAAGCTAGGTGAGTACATCTTCATTGAGGTGGGAATTGCAGGAAATTGCTCTGCTCATGTATCCCTGAAATGGTGTTAGTGACTGCTAGGTGAGACTAGCTAGGTGTTGGCCACAGGTGTCAGGACTGTAGGCATGCAGTCTACCCAGCTTCAGGTATAATGGGTGTATGTGGTAGTGAGCAGCTCATGGCTAGTGTATCTGTGGTGGAAACCTGGATTGCAAATATAGCATCATGTGATCCTGTGGGGATGTGGCTAGGGGGGGTTGTTTCTCCATTTGGCATGGAGAGCCACTGCTGAATGGGCTGGAGCTCTTTCCTCGTATGAGTTTTATAGGCTGTTACCATGGGACCTCTTGAGTGGCACTGGCACCTCCTCCATTCAAATTCTCTAGTTGAGGGGGAGGGGGCAAAGCTCCCAGTCACAGGGTGTGTAAGAACATCTGCTATCCTACTTCCTCCTTGGGTTGGCAGGTGCAATGTGGGAGCAGTTGGAGTAAAACTGATCCCTGTATAGACTGATTATTCTGGACCTAAGACCCTAAGAATGGTGGCAGATGCAGTGATTTGGGAACAGAAGCTAGTGTGACCCTGTTGAGTATAAGATTATTGCAGACTCCAAGCAATTCCCTGTTCAGTATGGAGGCCTGTGGTGGTGGTGATGGGGCCCTCACAGCTTGGGTCAGTGTCAACAGCAGGAGCATGGGGTCTGGAATTCTCTCCTTTGTTCCTTCCCCAAGTGCAGAGATCTCCTCCAGGTACCTTTTGATCTTGGTGACTGGGTCTCTCTGTTTCCCTCTCCTTCATTCTCCTGTCACTGCTCTGATGACTTACAATGCTCTCTCCAAGAGAGTACCATAGGTAGTGCAACTTTTAATTCTCTCCTTCAGAGTGGCATATATAGGCTTCTTCTAGTCTGCTATCTTCATTTGTCTCTTTGTTTGGCTTTTAACGAACAGAAATGTAAACATTTTGTGAAATTCGTTAATTTGTTTTTTACAAACAATTGTTGTTGTTGTTGTTTTTGAGACAGGGTCTTACTTTGTTGCCCTTCATAGAGTGCTGTAGTGTCATAGCTCACAAAAAACTCAAACTCTTGGGTTCAAGTGATCCTCTTGCCTCAGCCTCTCAAGTCACTGGGATTATAGGCATTTGCCACAACATCCAGCTATTTTTTAGAGACAAGGTCTCAATCTTGCTCAGAATGGTCTCAATCTGAGCTCAGGCAATCCACCCGCTTTAGCATCACAAAGTGCCAGGATTATAGGCAGGAGCCACTGTACCTGGCTTTACAAATAATTCATGCTCCAGACAAATAAATTAATCTTTAAAGGTGGAGGCCATTGAACATTTAGGAAAAAGGGGGAGAAATCCCTCCAGTAAACATTATGTGAGGAAAAAGGCATCATTAAGAAGAAAAGACTCTTTTTTCTGATTTGCACAAGTGCTTATATATTATGGAAACTAACTGTAAATCTTTTGTTGGTTTTAGGCATTGTCTCTCACTGTCTGTTAAGTTTGCCTAATGTTTTCACAGAACAGAAATATTTACTTTAGTAGATCCAAACTATCAATTTCTTTCTTTCATTTTTTTTCTTTTTGAGACAGAGTCTCACTATGTTGCCCTTGGTAGAGTGCTGTGGCATCACAGTTCACAGCAACCTCAAACTCTTGGACTCGAATGATTCTCTTGCCCCAGCCTCCCAAGTAACTGGGACTACAGGCGCCTGCCACAATGCCTGGCTATTTTTTGTTGCAGTTGTCATTGTTTAGCAGGCCCAGGCCAGGCTTGAAACTGCCACCCCTAGTGTATGTGGCTGGCACTGTAACCACTGTGCCATGGGTGCTGAGCCCAAACTGTCAATTTCTTTCTATAGTTTGCATTTTGGGGTCCTGTTAAAAACTCCTTTTCTCTGTGTTTATAGCAGTATTATTCACAATATCCAAAAAGTGGATGCAAACCAAATATGCATCAAGAGATGAATGAATAGGGCAGCACCTGTGGCTCAAAGGAGTACGGTGCTGGCCCCATATGCTGGAGGTGGCTGGTTCAAACCCAGTCCTGGCCAAAAACTGCAAAAAAAAAAAAAAAAAAAAAAAAGAAAGAAAGAAAGAGATGAATGAATAAAAAATATAGCATATGCATACAGTGGAATATCTTTTAAGAAAGGAAATTCTAATATACACTGCAACATGGAAGAACCTTGAGGTCATTATGCTACATGAAATAAACCATTCACAAAAAAGCACCTGCTGTACCATATGATTCCACCTATGTGCATGCCTATAGTAGTCAAATTCACAGGGATGGAAAGTAGAATGGTGTTTTCCAAGAGCTGGGGGGGAGGGGAATGGAGAGTTTCTTTCTTTTTTTTTAAATTATATAAGTTGGACAAATACTTTATTCTGAACAAGTCCAGTCATTTAAACATGTACACGTACACAGTATTTATGTTATGTAAGATGTTTGGTTCAGTGTTTGGAGAGCATGTTGATTTTATTTTTTTATTTCCTTTTTTTTTAAATTAAGTCATCTGTACATAGATCATGAATACATTTATGCCATTATGGGATTCAATGTGTTGAGAGTTTCTTGATGGAATCGAAGTTTCAGTTTTGCAAGGTGAAAAGAATTCTATAGATGGATAGTGGTCGTGGTAACACAAATGTGAATGTACTTAGTGCCACTAAACTGTGCACTGAGAAAGGGTGAAGATGGAGTTGGTGAGCATCTCCATCCTGAGGCCTATAAGCTGGTGGTGCTCTGGCAGGGCAAGAGCTCCTGGAACCTGGAGAACTGCTTCAGCAGCTGGAACAATGCCAACTTGAGGCCTGTGAGCCAGGAAGAGGCAAATCACAGTGGAGAAGTGCTATGAGATGCTAGCTGTGAGTTTGACATTTGTTTCACCTTTGTGCAGCAGAAGGTAATCCTCTAGACCATCTGAACAGTGCTGGATGTCATTAACCAAATGAGGCTACTGGTAGTGATGTCTCATTACCTCCTCTGGAGCCTCACTAGCTTTTCTATGGAAGCATCAGTAAGGATCAAAAGTATACAGACCTCACTGATCATCTACTCTCCTGTGAGAGTTGAAGAATTTACTGTAGGAGGTCTACCCAGATCAAGTAGAAAAGGGTACTGATTGCAGCCAATGGCAACAGCCTTCTAGGCATTGTCAAGCACCTGGAGGTCTTTATGAAGAGGCTATCATAGAAATGAACCTGGCAACTAGAATTCCCATTTCTATGCACTGATAAGAATTTGAAGCCCATAAACTATGTAGTTCCTGGTAGATAAAAAGACTGTGCATAAATCCATGGAAGCTGTGGTTGCCCAGGGCAAAGCCAAGAAGGGAAGACTACTATCCTGGGAGCACCTTCCCTGCACATGCCATTCCTCTGGAACTCTCCTCTACACACGTCACACTCACCACACCTGTAGGCATCTTAAGTTGTAGCTGCAGATGAGGACCAGTGACTCCCATGTTCATATTAGCCTTTAGATCTCCTGCACCCACTCCATAAGATCTGGTCAGAATGATCCTTCTTGGATTCTCAGTCCAAGCCCAGGGAAGATACCTCTTATCCAAGAGAGTCAAGAGGTAGTAACTTGCTAGTGCTTTGTTTACTCTTACTAGTGTAAGACATAGGTTCTTGCTAGTGCTTTGTTTACCAAGAACCTGCTTGACTAGGTTATAGGGCAGAACAAACCCAAGCTACGACCAATGAGGAGAAGCAAGAGAGCCTATTTGCTGCTAGGTGCCAGTCCTGTGCTTTTCTGTAGTCAGGTCCCCCCAGCCACCCAGGGGAAGATGAACATTAACTGCGTGTAAAGTAAAAAAGCAACTGTTTGTTTGCTCCCTGATACCAGTAGAGCTGGATACAGTTAATGTGTTGCGTGTACTTTTACAAAAAAGTATGTGTAAATAATGTGAAACAAAAACTCTTCTGGGGTTTCTAGAGCTGGTTGAAATAGTCACACCTGTGGTCATAAGAAACTGAAGGACAAACTGATGGAGAGCAGGGTGGGGCATCCCAGGCCAGAAGAACATAGAGCATAAATGCTTTAAGGTCAAAGACCAGTAGATCAGAAGTATTTTATGGATGGTGGTGTCATCTACTTAGATGGTAGCAGAGTTTGGGGGTAGAAGGTAAAGTCAATATTCTTCCCCCATATTAGTTCTGAGGAAAACTCAAATAGGTGTCAAGAAGATGGCTTCACTCTCCTTTCACAGGTGGCTTCCTTTCCTCTGCCACTGCTTGGTCACGTTTGGTGTCCAGAGGAGGAAACAGAGTGACAGACCTGGAGACTGCAGTTCTCTGTCCTTCACACAGCTCATTCACCATGCCTGGGTCACTTCCTTTGAATGCAGAAGCTTGCTAGCCAAAAGATGTGGAAATTGTTGCCTTTGACATCTACTTTCCTTCTCAATATGTTGATCAAACAGAGTTGGAAAAATATGATGGTGTAGATGCTGGAAAGTATATCATTTACTTGGGCCAGGCCAAGATGGGCTTCTGCACTGACAGAGAAGGTATAAACTCTCTTTGCATGACTGTGGTTCAGAATCTTATGGAGAGGAATAACCTTTCTTATGATTGCATTGG
>CAUYON010208598.1:0-26155 GCA_963573935.1 Arctocebus calabarensis | reverse complement strand
GTCTTTATATAGTGATCAAGAAAATGCCATGAAGGCTAACTGTAACAGTATGATCAAAACATTTCTGAATGTATATGAATCGTGCCCTATGATTGCACCAATGTACAGAATTATGATTCAATAAAATTATAAAAAAATAATTGTAAAACTCTTCTGCAGTGCTAAAAGATAGAGATAGAACCATAACAACAACAAAGGATAGAAAGAAAAGAAAAACCATATGTTTGGGAACTCAGTGATGTGGGGAGGTTTTCTTCTGACCTTTTCGAATACAGTCTTGTCACTATCAGATTTCAGTACGGGGGAGGGGGGCATACACGTGTATCAACACAGCCAGCAGCCTGCAAGGTGTGTTAGCGTTAGCCGTGAGAAGAAAGATCATATTGGCACATTGAGCCAACTACTGATTTGCACCTTTGCTGCATCTACTGCGCAGAAGAATAACATGAGACCACGTGAGCTTTTCCAGTTGATGATAAAAGGCAGAAAAAGGAAGATAACTGATGCTCAAATTAAGAGCAGCCCAACAAAATGAGAAGACATCCCCTCTGCTGGTGTTTTTCTGTTTCCCTAGGTAGGACTCATCGGACACAAGATAAAGGAAAATGTGCGTTCAAATGATGGAAGCAAAAACAACAAAAAGCCCCCAGTTATGAAAATAATGAGCAAGGAGGGCGTTACACCTTCCCTTAAGCACTTTCCGGAATAGCCCATACATTCTCCAGCCCTCTTGTTCTAACCTGCCTCTAACAGGTGGAATTACAGCTGTCCTGAGTGAGTGAGGGTGGGGGCAGTGGTGCAACTACAGCACCCCCAGGGTCGCAGGGATTGGCCGCGTTCTCCTTTCTCCCCACGATTTTGTGGTATCAAAAGTTTCACTATAGGTTTCTCTGGCAATTTTCAGACTTCTAGAGTCGTCCCAAAGGACAGTCCCCTACGCTCACCGCAGTCCCAGGCTGACATTTTGGGAGTTACTCACAGCCACACACCTGAGCACCGACTCTGTCGCTGCCTCTGCACACACCGAGACACCCCCTGCTCACTCTCACGCCTGTCGCCTTGGTGCCACTCCTGATTATTCCTCTCCCTGCCTTTGCTGGGTGAGTCTCTGCTTACCTGTTTTGTTCATGTCCCCTCCTCACGTCACTACTTCCCACTTAGGAGCTTTCTGCTCCAAGCTTATTTGGCCCCTGTGGTTGTTTAATTTATTTCTCCTCTGATGGTCTGCCTGCCCCGACTATATGTGGCTCAGACAGACTGAATGACAGAGTGGAGACAGAGATTGGGACAGATTTCTCCTTCTGAGTCTGCTCTGCTGAGCTTACTCCAATCGTGTCATTGATAAATATTACCATTCTGTGAGAGAACAAACAACTCCTCTCAAATCCTGCCTTTGCCTTTGTTCGTCTCTCCTGAACGCTCTCTGCTGTGTTCTGTTCCCATCTAACCTGATCATTCCACTCTGAATGGATTTAAATGTGCTAACCCTAAAAACTATGAAGACAGTTTAGAAGTGAACAGGCATATTCTTATCGTGTGTAGGATAAGTACTTGAACACAAGTATTATCTCAGCTTTTATTGTTGAACTGCAACCAGAAAATTATTTTCAAGTACATTTTGTATGTAAAAAGTTACAATAGTAGGACTCAGGGAGCTCAAATCTTCTACAGTATGGTCAGATGCATATAGGATTTGGCTAAATCATAATAAAAACACTTAATGAAAGGGATTTGTGAGTTTAAAACCAGAGAACTAAGAAGAAGCCCATTTTCCACTAATTTTAAGTCTAACAATGACACTGCACCAAGTAGATTTTAAAGCTGTGGGGTTTTGAAAGTTCTTTTTAAGAAAATAGCTTTTCTGGTTCATCCTGCAATTTTCACTTCACAGTAAATCAGAAAAAAAATGAAGACTTTGATTATAAATTGGAGAAAATAAAAATAAATTTAACAGACAAATGTCAGCTGGAAGGCCATCCCTATTATAGAACAAATACGCTGAAAGAGATTAGCAGATACTAAAATTTCTCCAGGAATAACTCGTAGCCTCTTTGGGGGATACTGATCAGCACAGTAATTGTTCAGAGGGAGATGCGTTTGATAAAGAGAACTTCCAGACGCCTTACTTGAAAATGCTGGAACTGTTCAAAAGTTCTTACCTGAATATTTCTAATTCTTGTGTGTTTGAGATTTCAAGAAATGGTTTTTATTTTTTTTAACTTCTTATTAATATAAAGGGCACATATGATTAGGTCTTATTGTTTACAGCAGTTAGGTGAAGTCCAAGTTGAGGTTTAGCCCTTCTAATTCTTGATTGTTCGCTGCAAGCAACAAAGGATTTTTGAAGTTAGCTATGTATGCCTAAAATAGATTTCTGATTTATTTAGTTTGCTATGCAGTATTGCATCTTATCATAAAGCTGCAGGAACCAAGGCTGTATTTGAGCAGTGCAAGGCTAAAGATCCAATGGAATAGAAGAAAAAGTCTAAAGCTGATAAAAACATAGACCTGCCTTTTAACAACACAGCGCTGTGCTGGGCCCGGTTCTTAGACCCCCACCAGCACTGGCCTCGTACAGAGTGCTAGCATAAATTCTGTCCATGTTTTTTTTTTTTCTTAAATGATGCACATCTAAGCTTGATTTAAATGTCAACCTTAAGTACAGCTTCAAGTAAGTAGATTACTTTAACTAAAAAAAATGTAATGGACAAACTCAAGCATAATATTTTTTAAGATGTTGCTTAGTATGAATCTCTTGCAAGTCCATTTGAAAGGTATGATTCCTCGGGGGCAAGAAAGTAATCTGTAGCTTCAGCAATAATTTTAATATCTTACTTAAGAGTGAGTTGTTATTTTTAGGTGACTGAAAATTCAATTACTACTGAAGAAAATGTCTAATGGTCTTTTATCTTCAAGTACTGATGCTGGAAGTTACTTTGAAATAAAACATTAGTACGGATAGAAAAAAATCTGTGTGTGTACGTGTGTAAGTGTGTATATATGTGTATGTATGTGGAAGTGTGTGTGTGTGTGTGTGTATGACTGGGAGAAAAGTTTGGAATATTGTAAAGGTACGGATATTTTCACTAATGTATATCTCTACATTTTTCCATTGATCTCAAAGTTTTATTTCCACTTTTTGGATACATATACAACTTGCATGCATGCTAAACAAACACACGTCACACAGAGACGTACACCAAACACTGCACACAGCTAAGTATTTGCTGATTTAATTTAAACAAGCTACTGTTATAAAATTTGAATGCATGCCATAATTTTAAGAAATTGGTATCTAAATCATCTGGCAATTAAGTTATAACCTACAGAAGCCCTGGTTCATCCCTTAAGTGACCGGCAGGATGTTAGGCACACAACACTCATCAGAGGTAATTTTGGATGGATTTCCACACATCTGGTAAGCTCTCAGTCCCACAACTTTAAATACAGAGTATTAATTCAAGTTATTTTAGTTCTGCCTCGTACTTCTGGAGGGAGGTACTGTTTTCAAATATATATTTTTATATTATCGTAGTTGATCACCAAAGCAACCCCAGATATTATTTTAAAGATATTCAAATGTAGGTGGAAACCAGGTGGTTTGCCTAAAGTCTTCCAGAAATGGAGCAGGGTCTTCTGACACCAGCAGGAGCCCTGTCGCTGCACCTCGCGCTGCGTCCCACAGGAGTTGCACCGAATGTCCCGTGTGCTCATCAGATCTTAAAGGACAGCACAACAAACAGCTTGTGTTACACATTAAAACTGACTAAATACAGACCAGAAACTCTAGATATTCAGGGACTCTAACTTCAGCCCCCCTTTAAAAGTAATTGATGCCCATTTCAGAGAAAAAAACAGAGAGTAGCATTTGGACGCAGAGGTCCCCGCAGTCTCATTCCACTGAGGCTGTGGCTGCCGTCTCACCGGACCCTTTCGCGGTCAGCCCTCACTGTGCCCCGTTACCTGCTTCCTGCCTGCTCTGTCTGGGAGCCGCGGTTCACATTCAACACTTGCCAGTGCTGCCGAATGAACGGAGCCAGCAGCACCGCAGCGCGGCGCGTCTGGCTTTGGAGATGGCCTGTCTGCTGGTGGGTGCTGCCCTCCAACCTGAGAAGCCGCCTGTTGGGAGAACCACGCTGGCCCTGCTGAGCCCGTAGAGGTGGTGATGGTTAGACAGAGGGCCCCGAGGAGGCTGAAGAACCTATCTACCTCCGGTGGGGCTCTCAGTGGCCTAGAAGCTTCCCTGCTTTGACAGTCAGTGTTGGAGGCACTTTGCTGAGAGAGCTACACAAGACCCACAGCGGTTCTGAGATAAACTAACTTCTCTGTCCGCAGCACCCCACCCCGGGCCTGTGCCTCCCCTGAGCTCTTGCTCTTGCACAGAAGTACATACTTTTCATTTCCTAGAATGAGGGTAGCTGAAATGATTCACCTGTGATTCATCCTAATTCACTGTGAGGGTTTATGAGGAAACAGACGCAGAAAGAAACACCTTCCTAGAGTCCAGTTGTGGATGTGAAGGGCTGTTTCTGTTCTTAGAGAAGCTGAAGTGGATATGATATTTAAAAACTCCTGTGCCAGGCACTGGGGATGTTCCTATCACAGCTAATTCTTATGCAGCTTTTTAGAGAGTAGCTCAGCCTTCTCTTTGCTACCTGTTATAATATTTACTCGGACAAGACGTTATGATAAAAGAATATCAAAACCCCTTTCTAAGAGCAAATATTTGGCCATTGGTGACATTTTGACATACAGTTGGGTTCAGTGACCTCAGAAGGATGTGGACTGTATTGTTCAGAACGTGAGGAAGGTTGTGCAGGAAAATGATGTCCTTCCCTCAGTCCCACCAGCAAGGTCACAAGTCACAGGACACGTGATGGGCAGGCCTGGGGAGCTGAGCTTTTAGTGTGTAATTGTCTCTCACTACGCGACCAACTATCATTTGAAAGGGTAAAGAGATTTGGCTGTGAATGGAGCAGGGAACAGAAGCTGTGTTATCACCACAATAGTTTCACTCATTGAGGGTACATAGGCATCAAAATGGCCTTTATGGTTTATATACAGTTTGTAGCAAGCCCAGATTCCCATATTGGCTTGATTTTTAAAACAACACCGTTCAGATAATTAAGGGGAGAAAAAAACTTAAATATTTATTACATTGAGTGCTAGTCTCCATTTCTCTACTAGATCCATGAAAATGAATATTGGTTTAATTACTTTCTGATAGCCAGACTTTCAACCACCAAAGCGCCTTTCGACCTTTTTGTGGCCAGACTGTGCGGTACAGCCGTAGGCTTTCTGCCGAACTAAAGACTGCCTGATTCTCCTGGATGTGACAGTGTGACAACTCTCTGATCTTCAAGGAATGTTCCATTTTTCTTTGGTGACTGCAGAAAATGGCAGGCATTTAAGTGGCTCCAGAATTTCCAATATCAAGGGGTCTCCAATTTCGCTGGTGGAAGTGGCAGTTTCCCTAATCAGATAAGCACTTTCTGAAGAGTAAACAAATCAAACATGCATTAAATTCTGCATTACCTTCTAAAGTTTCCTGAGCTATTTTAGTATCCACTTCACGTTGAAAATGATTAATTGTAGACTTCTAATGCCCTTCCTAGGGCTCTGATGAAAGGTTTTCAAAACTAAAATCTTCAGGCATTTTGCAGAAACAGCAGACCCTAAAGAAAGTTTTAGAAGCTGCTGTTCTCAGAGCCCCCAGAGCAGCTGGTGGAAACTACCGTGGCTGAGGCCTGAGGTTATGTGGTTCAATTTTAATCCCAAATGCTTAGGGGAGATTACTTACTACATGAGCAAAGAAGAAAAGTGAAAAAGCCAGAGGCATACAGTATGAGCCTGCCCAGGAGCCAAAGAATCACTTCTCTCTACTCACGACTCTGCCAGGAGCAAGTCCGAGCAGGTAGCTCTTACCCGACCAATGACCTGCAAGTACTCAGCGGCTACAGCTCTTGGGAGGATTTCACTAGTCTGTGTAAATAGAAAGAGAACAATCTTTCTTCATTCCACTAAAGTTTGTTATCATAACCACCTGCATAACCACCACCTGTTTGGTCTGCTTAACTTCTCTCCCTTCCTTGAACACACTAGGCCTGTCCATGGTGCAGGCTGGACAGAGCTGGACAGAGCTCTCCTGTTAATTTCCCCACACCGGCAGCTCCTCGGGTCGCAAGGCAAATTGCCCTTTCTGAGCATTCCTCTCTCCGTCAAGGCACACCTCCAGCACTGCTCAGGATCCTGCCCCCAATTTCATTCCCCGTAGCATTTATAACATTGTGAAAACATCCTTTATGCTTGTTTATTCATTGCTTATCTGTTTCTATAACTAGTATGTAAACCTTCTAAGAGTGAGATACTCTTTGTCTTGTTTATATACCCATTTCTAGAATAGCGTGTGAAACTCTATTTTCAATGTCTGAAGCATGCTGGTGAGTTGGGGTGTGTGTGTGGGAAGCATTGGTGGTAGAAATTACATCTATACGCACATCCCTATGGAGAGATTGGAAAACAGTGGCACTTAAAGGAATATTGAACATATACTTCTCCCAGGCGATTATCATTTGTACCCTCATATAAATCACAAATAAAAATAAATAAATAAATAGATAAACAGGCAGAATTCAGGATTGTCACTCTGACTCCCAAAACTGGGAAACTGTAATCTCAGTCCTATCTAGCACCTTCACTGTCCACAGCTCCTGAGACTAATTTGCACATACCCCGTGTTATCTGCATCTCATTTTCCTCTTACATGCTGTTCCTCTGTATTTTGGCATCGCTGCCTTTTCATTCTGGATAGGGGTCTGTAATTCAGGGCAGGGCAAGGCTACAAGCAGTCGTATCTGAAACCTGGAAGCTATGATGTCAAGGTTGTTTCCCTTGCTATTGCACCCAGGGGAGGGAGCCTGTGCTAACTCCAGGACTGCAATGGTTTCACCTACTGAGAAATCGTCGCATTAATGGTAATAAAGTCATTCCATGTCTACGCACACCAAAGAGACAAATTGTCAAGACTGCCGGCATAGCATAGGGGAAAACAAAACAGAACAGAACAAAACACTGGGTTTTGGATCAAACAAAACTAAAATGTGATTAATTTCCAGCCTGGACCATCTCATGGGTATTAGCTTCACTTTCCACAGATGTGAAATAAGGAAGATACTCATTTTGGAGGTAAAGCACATTGAATGGAGGTAGATGGTAAAGACAAGAAGATTGTGACTATCCTTTAAAAAAAAAGGAATAGTTCAGTACAGAGCCTCCTGATTATAGCAGAATTTTACGTGTAAAATGCTGAGTGACACTTGCCCTTTCTCTGCCTGTCTTATTGTCCTTTAGATGCCGGGCTGACACTGCATCCTACAAGATGCATTCATGTGTACCTCGAGCTGGCTTAATGCCCTCTAAGCTCATACTTTGAAACTGCAAACACTAGAATTGCAACAGCTATACGATTTGACTGTGGAGGTGTTGAGGGATGAGGTTGGTTGGAAACCTCCACAAATTAAATACGATTAGCAGCAAACAAAGAAGCAGTGTGCTTTACCCATGGTCTCCAGGTCCCACACTGATATTTTTGAAACACGATACATGACATTTCGCCTGAAAGAAGAGCCCATCTAAATCTGAGTCTTTCCCTTTAGAGACTTTAAATCTATATGTCAATAGTATAAGTTACCCTGAAGTCAATTCTACTTTTCTCATAGACACATACCTTACATTGACAGTAAAAATAATTCTCTTCTACCCTACACTATAGAAGTATCTGTGTGCCAGGTACTTCTTTATCTTTAAATGAAATTCCTGGTGATGACTCACATTGTGTGGGATCACTGGAATTAAGTTGTTCCCCAAGTCTGAAATCATGCTCTATGATATCTTGCTTCACTACAGGAGAAGCCAAAAGACATGCTGATCTGTCTCCAGGTAACCACCACAGACAGATGTAGTAAAATAAATTCCCCTAAAGAGAGCATTTAAAATGTAAGGTGTTGAGTACATTGGGTACTTTTTCTTCCATTCATGGGATACCTTGCTAAGAATAATATTTTCTAGCTCCATCCATGTAAACCTAATATGAAACTAATTTGTAGCTTTCATATGAAGGCTATAGTCCAATCAGTACAAGAATATGGGGAAGGGGGCAAGGGAGGAGAAAGGAGGGTGAAGAAGAGTGGAAGGAGGGTGATGGGTGGGTCCACACTTAGGGTGCATCTTAGAAGGGGGCAGGTGAAGTTTACAAAGTGTAGAGTATAAGGGTTTAGCACAATAACTAAGAAAATGCCACGAAGGCTAAGTTGAACCGCTCGGTGAAAATATTTCAGACTGTATATGGAACCTGCTCATTGTACCCCAAAATTGCATTATTGTGCACAGCTATGATTTAATACAAAAAAAATAAAATAAAATATAAGGTGTTGACTGGTATAGTCAAATCACAATGCTATAGGGTCAAGCCAGTGCTACCACTAAAAAAAGGTAAAATAAAACTACCAGTTGTCAGATGCCTGGGTGTTTAGAATCCCCCGTCAGTAATGTGCAAATCATTCCTGGCATACAGCTCTATCTTTCTCCAACAATATAGGGTAATTTCAACATCCACAAGACACAGTATAAAATTTCCATACTATGCTTTATTGTAATATTTAGTTGAGTATAACCCCAAGAGAAATTAAAATGTAGAAAAATCATATTAAGACTCCCTTGCTCCACTATCACATAGGAAGCTTAAAAGTAATGCAAACTCTCCAAGAGTAAAGTAAAGAAGAAAAATAATTGGGGACATTTTTGTTGCTTCAAAACATTTCACAGATTTGGAGACTGGAAGCATTTGGGCTTGAGATGAAGGAGCTGATTTCCAGCAAACTTCATTGAAATTTATTAAAAATAAAAAAAAAAGCACATATGGGTTTGTCTGTATCTTTCTTTTTGGAAAAATTAGCACTGTGCCATGTAAGAGTCCCACTGTGTCTGAAATTCCAATTTAATCTCTCTCCTGTTTCCATTTTCCCAAATCTGAATCACCTTAGAAAAAAATGTTCCAGTCTATGTCCTCTGTGGCCTACAGGAAGGTGTCAGTCATTAACTGACCCTTACGGTGCCTTGGCCATTATTAGTCTTAGAACTAGGTTAACTGAATTGACTTTAGTAACTTAGAACTGGGTTATGCGGAGAAGCATAAAACACAGCTGCCTCTCTCTCTCTCCAACACGCACACACACATACACATGAACTGGTCTCTTCTCCTCCCTGTTCGGAAAATTATATTACAACTTATATTTGTGTGTCTGGTGTCTATTTGAACAGAAAATGTGACTTCTGCAGTGGAAGTACACATAAAACCATGACACGTTACCATATTCAAGGCTGACTCCACAGACCACCGTGTTTCATTGTTTGTGAGAGTTTCAAGATTTATAATTGTGCTCTTTCTCTGTGTCTTTGTGTATTTAGGCAGAGAATTTGTGTGACAAGAACTCTACAAAAGCCTCTTAGGCTGGGCAGAGATGTCCTTGCAGTGTCGGTTGCTGGCACCTGTCCTCCTGTGAACTTTATCTTGTCTGGTGAATGGGACTTTACGGAGAGTAGAACATATCTCACATCCAGCATGGTAACAATGTCATAAGGGATAAGAATGAGCTTCAACATATACCTCAGTTGATTCAGGCAGCAGAGAATCCAGCACTTCCTGAGTACTTAACCTCTAGTATCCCAGAACCTCAGAGTATCAGGTTCCAAAAACATATCTCTCTCCTGTTATCTAATCCCTTTGCTCCCAAACTCCTTTCAAAGGCTTCAACTTTTGTATCTGCCAGGATACTTGAAAAATCATTGTTGATACAGCTAACATTATTTGATGTACTCTTTTCATGAAAAACATAAATGCTCTTAACTAGAAGCCATGTGAGGGCAGATATCTTTATCATTCCATCTCAGATACCTTCTGATTGCAAATTACAGTGCCTAACACATAACAGGTATTTGGATATGAAAGTAAAGGAACTGGTCAGAGTGTTGTATCTGATAAAGAATATTGTTGCTACCTGAGACAGTAACTGGGAACATCTATAGAACACCAACCTAAAAGCTAGCATCACCCTTGCTCTCTCTGACCCTAACAATGATCTTAAAAGACATGTGTCATCATTTCTAATTCACTCATGAGGATTCTGAAGCACTTACATGTTTTTCATGAAGTCACACCAAGCAGAGGAACCTGGGACGTCAACCAATGTTAGTATCACTTTTTTTTTTGAGACAGAGCCTCAAGCAGTCACCCTGGATAGAGTGCCGTGGCATCACAGTTCACAGCAACCTCCAATTCCTGGGCTCCAGCGAGTCTCTTGCCTCTGCCTCCCGAGTAGCTGGGACCACAGGCGCCTGCCACAATGCCTGGCCATTTTTTTGGTTGCAGCTGTCATTGTTGTTTGGCAGGCCCGGGCTGGATTCGAACTTGCCAGCTCGGGTGTATGTTAGTATCACTTTAAAATGTCTGCCCATTCTGTATGCCACACAACGTAGAAATCACATAGCATTTTCCTTTTTTTTTTTTTTTTATTTTCTAAAAGAAAGAAATGTCTGTACGAATTTTACTGCTATAGCAAAAGACAATTTCTGAATCTTAATGACCTTCTTTATCTTCTTTGTAAAGGGTCATGAAACTAAATTAGGAAAAAAATGTGCTGTGTGTCTGAGCTGAAAGCTACCTTCTGCTTATTTGTTGTCTCTTTTTGTGTGGCAATTTGAGAAAGCAGTGATGGTGTGTCTCTTTAGAATTTTATTAGATAATTAGATACTTTTGACCCAATTCTACTATATGAATTATCCCTTAAACAATGAAGAGAGCTCAGTGTGTGGGGACCAGCACTGTACTGATGTGGAGGGCCTGCACTACACAATCCCATGGGGCAGTACTCACACAGAGAGCACAGCTGCCCTAGGCGGGACATTGCTGAGAACTGGATTGATGACAGAACTTCCAGGGTCTGGGATTAGAAGCTTTCCATGAGAATATGAGGAAGTCACTGTAGGCATGAAGATACCAATGGAAACGGCAGTCCTGTTTATGGATGTGCTACTGCGATTGATCTTCAGCTAACTATCTATATTTGTTTTTATGGCCTTTCAACTTTAACTTGCTCCTACGCTGTGGGAAAGAAATCAAAGCCCTCACTTGTGCCTCTTGTTTTATGTTGGTTTTGTGATGTTTCTGAGGAAATAATGCATGGTATTGAAATTCCACAGAGGATTAAGATTTCTTGTACAAACTATTTGGGCAAAAAGAACTGCCACTCTTTGAAGTCTCTGGCTTTGAGTTAACACAAGATATGCAATCTGTACTATGTATGTATTTAGTTTACTGATTTCTAATTTACGGTAAAAGGTTTTCATTTTTGCTTTTTCAGCATGGTTACTCAATTTTACCTACAGTCTATTCTTCTTTGTTTTAGCTAAGTTTAGATTCCAAGGTCATAAAGTTTAAATAAGATTGAATAGAAAATTGCCTAGCTAAAGAGTATAATTAGAAAGTGTTGATCTGTTTTGCAGGAAAATCCTAATTTTTATGTGCCTTGCTTTAGCCATGGCAAGTGAACCAGAAGCTTACACTCATATTTTAATAAATACAGAAACAGAAACAGAGAGTCCAATGTTAGTTGATCAAATCTGTACAAAGAACCAAACTCTTAGATCTATTGAAGAGGTCTCAGGGAATTATAATGTGATGCTGAGAGAGAGGAAGCACCAAATGGTGAAGCTAAAATGAGTCCATTATGTTCAACTGAGAAAAAAAAAAATCAAATTGATGCACAAAATTCCATAGCATCCAATGTCCGTATGTTTAAAAGCATCCTAAAACTGACAGAGAAGAGAGCAATTTATTTATTTATTTATTTTGAGACAGATTCTTAGTATGATACCCTCAGTAGAGGGCTGTGGCATCATAGCTCACAGCAACCTCAAACTCTTGGGCTTAAGGGATTCTCTTGTCTCAGCCTCCCTAGCACCTGAGAATACATGTGCCCACTACAATGTCCAGCTATTTTTGTTCTTGTTGTTGTCATTGTTGTTTAGCAGTCCCAGGCCGGGTTCAAACCCATCAGCCCCTGTGCATATGGCTGGAGCCCTAAGCACTGAGCAACAGGCACTGAGCCAGAAAGCAATTTAATAAACAATAAAAACTGTATAATTATCAAGAGTTTAAAAGCTGATGTTTCCAGAAAAAAAATGTTGATAAGACCACCTTATAATGATGCCTGGAATATGTAAATAGATCAGCTCTTGGAGAATGAATGCCTCAATTCTTATGTTGTTTCTCTGGATTTGAGCTATTATCACTTCTACTTTTTCTCATGTAGCTTGGGTATAGGCATTTGCTTTGGAGTGCTAAACAAACACAAAGGGATCAGGGAAGAGAAAGTTTTTTGGTTTCTTTACTCTTAGTCATATTCATATTTATATAACACTTAAGGATCAAAGTATTTATTATCTGCTTCTCAACACCCATCTTCAAAAGGAAGTCCACATGGTTAACATCCTCAGAAGATGCCTGTGTGAGAAAATTCTCACTATTCAATATCTGTCAAGTGTATTATAACATTCTGTCATTCTTGTTTCAACACAACACTTAAATTCATGCAACTCTTTTAGAATTAAACACACACACATATTCCCCATCTGTGCTATTTAGTGGGAAAGGTGTATTTTTATTGAAGGGGTGCACTATCCTGATTTACTGAACAAAACAGAGAACTCACTGAAATTAAAGGAATCTTATTTTATAAAGCACCCTTCAAGTTAGGGATATTAGGTTATTTTTCAAGTCTCAGTATTTAGAGACTTGATAATAGAGATTTAACTCAATTCTTTGGGTCCAGTTCCATGAAATATAAAGAAATGAGACTCAATGAAAAGATCTCTAAGTTTCGAGTTTTCTCTGAGATATGAATGAGCCATGGTTGTGTCAGGAAGAACTTGATTTGTCAATTCTTTGACCCCATTTTTTCAATTAAATTAATAATGAAGGACATTAGGAGAAGCAAGAGAAGGAGCAATGAATTCTATTCTCCATTATATAGAATTGAGAGATTGCATTAATAGGAATCTTCAAAAGAACCATGAAAATCTACGGAGGGGATTGGGGGAAATTATATAAGACAATAAATCTAGTCTCATTTATGTTTGGAGGCCAGGAATAATTGTGAAAAGACACTTGGCATTTCTTGTTAATCTAATTTATTTACAGCAGTGAAGGTCTTCTGAAAGAAACTTATGAGATTTCTCTCCTGACTCTTTTCTATTCCTTTCTACTTTGAGAGAAAGTGGGAACTGCCCTTAAAAGGAACAAGGCAGAAGTCAGGGGTGGTGGCTAATGCCTGTAATCTGGCACACTGGGAGGCCAAGGTGGGTGGTGCACTTGAACTCAGGAGTTTGAGACCAGCTTGAGCAATAGATTAGAAAACAGGCTGTATGTTGTAGCAGGAGCCTGTAGTCCCAACTACTTAGGAGGCTGAGGCAAAAGGATTGTTCAAGCCCAAGAGTTTGAGATTTCTGTGAGCTATGACATCATGGCACTCTATCTAGGGTGACAGAGTGAGACTCCATCTCACAAAAATTGAAAAAGGGGTGGGATAAGCCAGGACGATCCCCTCAGCCTACAGGAGAGAATGAAGGTGTTTGTCTGCCAAGACAGGTGCACCCAGATTCAGCCACAGGGTAGCCCCACGTGCCTGACAAGGTCTAGAGGACTTATTTTCACAGAGCTCATGTCTTTTTCCTTGCCACAAATTCACCCCGGTCAGTCAAATTTCCCAAAGGAGAGTCTTTGGTCGTTAGGAACCTAACCGATGATTACAGGAGAGTGGGATGTAGATTAAGCAAATGACTTTGCATCTAGAAAAATTTGTTGTTTGCTTGTTTTTTTCATGTAAAGGGATAGTTTGATCCACAGACACACAGGTAAATAAATGAAGATGGCAACCACTAAGCCCTAGTACATGAAAAGTTTCACTTGTATACTATTAAGTAGATTGATGGCTATTTTTATTTTTATTTATTTATTTTAATTTTTTTGCAGTTTTTGGCCAGGGCTGGGTTTGAACCTGCTACCTCCGGCATATGGGGCCAGCACCCTACTCCTTTGAGCCATTGAGCCACAGGCGCCACCCTTATTTTTATTTTTTTTGTCTGTGGAATAAAATAAACATGTGAGGTGTAATACTGTTTACTCATTACGAAAAATTCTGGTTTGGGGGTTTAATTCACAATAGTTGCCTTTTTGTCATATTGGTGGACAAAAAGTAGTTATATTTCGATTGGTAGTCATAGTGTTTTCCTCTTTAGACAAAAAGTCTAAGTTTTAATAAAGAAAAAAACTTGCAGGCATCAGAATTTCTCAAATAGATTTTTAGAAATCCATGCTCACTATCATTTAAAATAGAAAGTGTTCTTTGTGATTTATGACATGCATTAAAATAGTCCTGATAACAGTTCAGTGCCAGTGAATCAGCGACAGGGGCTCCTGATCCCAGCGTGATACTCAGACAGTTAAGTTGCCCCAGGCAGAAAATAATCATAGCGCAAATGGCAAAAAGGAAACATTGGAGAAGAATCTGTATTCAAACATGTTTCCTTGGAACTCCAAAGCATGCTAAATATCACTTTGAATTTGAATGGAGGCATTGGCAAATAGCTGATCTTTATCAAGTGTTACGCTTTCCGGATCTTGAAGAAGACAAGATCATTTTTTCTTAATGCTATTCATGCAACATATCTCAGTTGCCACTTTCCACCAAAGTATAATATCATGGAGGATATTTCAGGATTGGGCTGGTTCCATTTACTCAAGATCAGGGTTCTTATAAGCGTATGTGAGGAAGGTTCTGCGCATGAACTGACTATAGTCATCCAAGTTAAAAAAAAAAAATAACGTCTGTAAGTCCCATAATGTGCCTCAGTAGCTTTCTTTCCTTTCCCTTTGCAAACCAGGCCACTTTTCCACTGCCTGTTCTTAGCGCATTTTCCCCTTGTCTGTTGAGTTTCTCTGGTCTCATCTTTGACTCCTCCTCCGCTTGATCAGGACCAAGGAGAAGTCTTGACATTTCTTTTTTTTTTTTTTTTTTGTAGAGACAGAGTCTCACTTTATCGCCCTTGGTAGAGTGTCATGGTGTCACACAGCTCACAGCAACCTCCAACTCCAGGCTTAGGCAATTCTCTTGCCTCAGCCTCCCAAGTAGCTGGAACTACAGGCATCCTCCACAATGCCCGGCTAGAGTCTTGACATTTCTAAACTATTTCTTAGGAGTTTGGTTCAGACAAACTTCACATGAACATGGACTTACATGGGAAGGGTGCAGATGATTCCGAGACATTCTTCTATGTGAAGATAACTCCATTGTAACTCCCTGGTCTATCCCCACCCCTCTCATGAACACCATCCTGGGGATGAAAAGTAATTAATTTACTTGGTGAGCCCAGAAGGAAGGAGGGAGCAGATATTTGGAGGTGTGTTCTGTTTCCTTCCAGGCTGGGTGTGCTGGGCTTCCAGACAATAAGCACAGCTCTGTGCTTTTCTCAAGGACAGGTGGAAGGTGTCAGGGACGGACAGGAGGATGCTGGTCTAACCCACAAGTTTCACACTAGGAAGTCCACAAGCCTGCAGATGTCAACTATCGTGTCTGACGCTACCTTATTTAGAAGAATGCTCTGGCCTGTTTGTAAGTTAGATGGAACCTTACATTTTTGCCTTATTTTTCCAATGTATTTGTAACTTAGGCAAGGAGGAAGGGTTGTGGGAGGGGCTCCATCAGTACATGAGCGGACAACTTTGGAAGACAGTCTTTGACTGAGCAAATTGAAACTCTGCCTCTAGAACTACAAAAAACTGATTATTGTTTGAAGATAAAGCTAAGCAAGCATTTGATATGCACCTGCCACCAGGTAGGGTCTTCGTGAAGTTTATCTGCCAAAGAAGACTTGATTCCTTTCTGTCATTAATTCTAAGGACTTTGTCCTACTAATGTAGCTCTGACCCAGTTGACTGCACTAAAATGTCTTCCCTTAGCTGTGGACAATTACCTTTTTCACAGATGTTCTTTTCCTCCACACGCGTATCTGCGTATCTTTTCTTTGTAACCCTAGTGGAACAGAAGCTCCCAGCATCACGGCCAGGCCAATATGTCAGCTTGTCCTGGTTCCCCTGCAGCCACTTGTCCCCAAACCACCTTCTACAGGTTTGAAAGTGGCCTCCAGGAGCCAGGACACCAAAAAGGGACAACATGGTAAACAATAGGAATTTCACTCTGTAATTGAAATAGAAGGCTACAGACATGAATTCTTGCTTATTTTTTTTTTAATAAAAATGAAATCCATAATGGCAGGAACTTAAAAGATATCCAAATGGAATGTTTACTTCAACTGACATTTTAAGAAGAAATAAACATGCAAACTACTTAAATTAAGGATTTTTCAGACAACTTTTGAGTAAGAAACTTTATGGAACTTGCTGTAGAAAAATATATGTAATCACCTGAAGAGTTCAGTTGGAAGTTGTAGTAATGTAAAGCCTAAGGCCAAAGAGGTTTAAACAGCAAAAAGATTTTCATAAGAAAATTCTAACCGTTGCTCAGATGTATAATAAAATGTGCATTGCTATCAGAGGCAAATCAATTACTTGAAGACACTCAACAACAGAATATGGATGGAAACTCCAGTAATTCACTTATTGGGGATGAGAAAGAAAGACAGTGTTGCATTCTTCATCAAATATGTATTCGTATGAACTGAATTGCCACTGTCTTGGCTCAGGCAACACAGAGAGCTGTGTCCTCTGGAGTTCTGTCTCAGAGCAGACAGTTCTCACCTGTCATAATGACTAGCTTTAACAAAAAAAAAGTGATAAAATAAAAATCTGGCCAGAGTACTAGGCAAACGGATCATCCATACAACACTGGTGCAAATGTGCAATGGCACAGCCACTCAGGAGCACAGTTTACAGTTTCATCATAAAACTAAATCCGCAACTACCACACAACCTTCTCGTTGGATTACTGCACATTTATTCCAAGGATCTGAAGCTCACACCAGCACCTGCACATGAATGCTATACCAATGTTTTTTTCCAACTGAGAACTACTCTGATAGGGAAAAGCCAATATCCGAAAGTAGCATGCTGTATGATTCAATTTATGGAACATTTTTGAAATAACAAAGTTAACGAATGGAGAGAAGATTAGAAGATTCCATGGGTTAGGAGAAGTTGGGGTCAGGAGAGATATTCATGTGGTTACGCACTGGTAACACAGTCTTTCTGGTGAAAGAAATATTCCATGTGTTAGACACATTATTCTTGATACCTTTGTTGTGATATTTTACTGTGGTTTTGTAGGATGTTACCATTAGGGGAAACTTAATTCTTAATAAAAGATGCTGGAAATATCTTTATATTACTTTTTATAGCGACATGAGAATCTAAAAATATCTCAAAATAAAAAGTTTAATTAGGCTCGGCTCCTGTGGCTCAATGGGCTAAGGCGCCAGCCACGTACACCTGAGCTGGAGGGTTCGAATCCAGCCCCAGGGCCCGCCAAACAACAACGATGTCTGCAACCAAAAAATGGCCAGGCATTGTGGTGGGCGCCTCTAGTCCCAGCTACTTGGGAGGCGGAGGCAGGAGACTCGCTTGAGCCCAGGAATTGGAGGTTGCTGTGAGCTGTGATGCCACGGCACTCTACCCAGGGTGATAGCTTGAGGCTCTGTCTCAAAAAAAAAAAAAAAAAAAAAAGTTTAATTAAAAAGTGTACATTGAGACTAATTTCATTTGTATAAAAACCATTAAATTTGATGATCTTATATCCAAAAATTGTTAAAATGAGGAATATTTTAGTACCAGGTAAAATAATTTGTAGAGATTCAAAGTTAGCATAGAGGTTCATAGTATACTGAGACAGGAATATCTATAAATAAGTTAATGCATTCTAATATGATTGTATTAATCAGCATAAATTCTACATAGGTATATAATATATTACTCAACATAATTTCTACATAGGTATATAAGATATAATTTTCAGTATTATTGTCATACATTCAACATAATTCTGGTCTGTTAGGAAAGTTCACATTCCATGAATAAATATATCAGTGACGTATACAGGTCAGTTGTAGACATAGGTTTAGATTTGATATTGAAAGCAGAATTTGGCAGTGGGGAAACACTATATACAGATTCAACTTTTTGAGTTTTCTAATGGATTGTATTGCAATGCAAAAATTTCAGAGGAAATAAACAACCCCTCCATAAATCCACGGTGTCAAATAACTTGACGTGTTTTCAGAGCTATGCCACAATGATTTTTTTTTATAATTAATAGCAAATTTAATAAACATCCCTACTTTGTAGGCAAATGAAGGTTTTCTAAAAATAACCAAGTGCTGAATTACTAAGAGGAAATGGGCGGAGACACGGAGGGCGATTGATAGGAACACACATTGTTCCTGAAACTGCTGAGGAGAAAGGATTAGGTTTCACAAAAAGGCCACTTTGACACACTTTTCCTTTAATAACACTAATTTCTTTTTATTTTCTCCAGTGAAGCACTTTGTTTCTGCAGACTGGTGCTTTCTGAGGGTGAACGGCCCATCTGTGTTTTTCCTGTACTTGTGCTGGTCTCCCTGGTGAATGCTAATGGAAGGATGGGACTCATGTGCCTGGCAGTGTCGGTCTTGCCTGCAAGTATTTCTCTCATCGTGTGCTTTGAAATCTAAAATCGCTGTTCAGCAGTCACTTCCTTTTGTGGTCTATTTTCAGGAACACTTTTACACTGACTTTCAAATTTTATGCAATTATTCATCACGTATCCCGTTGATGGTGGTAACATCAACTAGGGGATGTGAGCTCTGGGAACAAACAACTTTTCACATTATCAGACACTTGTCATGGTGTGGAAACACGGGTGACAATGTTTGTTCCAAAAGGAATCGGCTAAAAAAAAAAAAAAAAGGGAAAAGAAAGAAAGACAGAAATGAAAGAAAAGCCAGAGAAGTCATTCCTGAGGAACTATTCTTCAGTATGACTCCCATTTTCCCACGGAGACATTTCTGAACAAAACTGACTGAAATATCTCAGTCCCAGGGAATAACTCAACCTCTCCACTCACCCCAGGGACTTGTGAATACAAGGACAATTTAGCTACATTTATACATTTATATTCACTGGGGACCCTCTGCTGATCCTCTTGAGGTAAGCTTGTAAATAGGTCCATCTTTTCAAATTTTGAATATAGAAAATTAGGTCCATTTTAAAAAAGAAATGCATGTAGAAATCCACTTATTCCAGCACCATTTGATAAAGAAATGTTCTGTCTCCATTGCAATGGCGTCTTTCTCAAACACCAGTTGCCCATGGGTATGTGAGTCTTCACCAGGACTCCTCTGGGCTCCACTGTTCATTTGTCTTTCTTCTTGCCAAAACAACACTCCCCATCACTGTGGCACTGAGGATGTCTCACAGTCAGGGAGGGCTCCTTTCTCAAAACTGCTTTGGCCTATTTATATATTTATTTCTAATTTTTATTTTTGAGACAGTCTCATTTTCTTGCCCTTGGTAGAGTGCCATGGCATCACAGCTCACAGCAACCTCAAACTCTTGAGCGCAAGTGACGCTCGTGCCTCACCCTCCTGAATACCTAGTACTACAGGCACCCACCACAACAGCTGTTTTGAAAGACAAGGTCTCGCTCTGGCTCAGGCTGGTCTCAAACCTGTGAGCTCAGTCAATCCACCTGCCTCGGCCTCCCAGAATGCTGAGATTAAAGGCATGAGCCACCACACCTGGTCCTTTGGCCTGTTTAGATTCTCTGCTTTTCCTTCTACATCTTAGGGTGATTTTGTCCATTTCACCCAAAATGCCTACTGACATTTTGATTTGGATTGCATGGAATCTGTAGATGGATTTGGGGAAAACTGACATCTCAACGGTAGGAAGTATTCCGATCATTGAGAAAGATGTAAACTCCACTGAATTACTCCTTCTTTGGCTTCTCTCACCAGTGTTTTGTAGTTTAGCATTCAATATTTCAATATATTTCCTTGTATTCATCCCTAAGTATTTCATGTGGAGGATGTTATTGCATATGGGATTATAAAAAGCCAAATTCTGATTTCCAATCAATGATTGGTAGTAAAAAGACTTCAATTAATTTTTAATGTATTGAATTCTTATCTCACAACACTGTTACACTCTTGTAGTTTTAGTAATCTGTTTTCCTATTTCTTAGAAATTGTAAAATAGATATTCAAGTCAGTGTGTATAAAAGTAATCTTATTTTATCTTTTCAATTTTTATATATACTTTTTTTTTTTTTTTTTACTTAATGGACCAGCCCCAAATCACCATACAGTTTTGAATAGCAAGGGTTGGAGTGGATATCTTTGCCTTGTTGCCATATGTATTTTTGAAATAATTCTTTTTTCTGAGATTATAATCATTCAAGACCATATTTTTTATTCAATTCTCTTGTAAGCTACCCTGATTCTAGACAGCAATGCCTCATTTATTGCTGTTTATCATTAAAATGAGTCTTTTGACCTAATCGTCTTATTTTACCTTGAAAGCAACTTCCATGAGATGTGGTTGGCTTGACCAACTAGGCTGGAACGGAATTGAATGTAGCAGCTGCTCTTAGGGTTTCTAGCCTTCCTCGCAGGGCACTCAGTAGACAATCTCAAGCCATAAACCCAAATCTAAGGAAATTTTTCTATCTGTATTATTATTATTAGAGACAGAGTCTCACTTTATCGCCCTCGGTAGAGTGCAGTAGCGTCACAGCTCACAGCAAACACCAACTCCTGGACTTAGGCGATTCTCTTGTCTCAGCCTCCCGAGTACCTGGGACTACAGGCGCCTGCCACAACTCCCGGCAATTTTTTTGTTGCGGTTTGGCTGGGATTGGGTTTGAAGCTGCCACCCTCGGTACATGGGGCCAGTGCTCTACCCACTGAGACACAGGTGCCGCCCAAACTTTCCTATTTTGTAATTTATCTTTTAGTTTTGAATGATCACAGCACCAGCACTTGCAGGTGGGGCTCTGGGGCTGCCTTGTACCCCTTCCCCACCCACGGCTGCACACAGCACTCTCTCAGTTGATTTGGTTTGTTCTTTCCATTGACTTAAAAACAAAAACTGGTCACCACTTCTTCCTGACCTCCCTTACTGGTCACCCCTCTTTCCTGACCTCCCATTGTAGTTTTTTGTTCCTAGTGTTCTCGTCGGTCCCTCAGGGACGTGTTTGACATTCCCATGAGTTTTCTCTGTCTACTGTCCACTCGCTAAATGTGTTTATCTCTATCTTTTCTGTCACTGTCTTGATTTTTTTCCTCTCATATCTCTAAAGTTTTATTTTATTCCCCCCTTTCAATTTATTTACAGTTTCTGAAATGGTGTTAGCTTGATTTCTAATGTTTTCCTTAGATCTCTAATTTTTCCTTTTAATATCATTCATTTCCTCTGAAATCTCATCTTTTGTCTTATATTTTACAGAATTAAAATGATCTTTTCATTTCCAAGGTACGAGGGTGTAAAGCTTTATCCAACTTTTTAGATAATCCATATGCGTGTTTTCTCCCATAGTCCATTATTTGAGGGTTGGAGTCTGAACACCCCCTTTCCTCTCTGCCTTGTTACCGGCTTTCAGCTTCCTTAGAGGGGCATGGAGTGGGGGTGGGCATATTCATCACTGTTGATTTTCACCTCTGGTATCTTTTATATTAATTTCTTAAAATCACTGAAAGAAGCCCTACTTAAGAGCATGCCTCAAATGTGCAATCAATCCCTCCAATTCATTGTATATCAATTTTTTGGTACTTTTGCAGATGATCTTCCTTCATTTGGGAAAATACTGGCAACTATTTTTTCCAGTTTCTGGAAATTAACCAATTCCTGTGCTGCCTACCCACTTCTTCCAAATTAGGAAACATCAGTGAGATTTTTTCAGTGAATATTTCCCCCATCTTCTCCAGAGAAGTTCTTTGAAAACCTTAGAGTAGCTAATACATATTTATTTTTTCAGAAGCTTTTAAAAAAATTGAACGAAAGCTCTTAAAATTGTAAGTGTAAAGCTGTAGACTTTTTATTATTTTAGACATTTCTGTTGTTTCTTTTATAAAACTATCTTTGCATAGTTTTTATTCACCTTCTTAGGATTGAGGTGGGGCATCAAGATCTTTTTCCAGAAGAAGAATGATTTAAATAGAAATATCTGGAAAGACCCCCAAGAAGATGGCATATTACAAGCCAAATCACAAGCCCTCATCATGCTTCTGGGGCTTCTGGAAGCACCGGAGAGACAGGCTGGAAAGCCCCCCCCCCCCCTTGAAGGCCCAGTTTTTAAGCCTTTATAGGTAGTGAAGCGGCTTAGCAGATGATGCCTCAGCATTTACTCAGTGTAGACAAACCAGGCCCTTTGTAACCCTGCTTTGTGAAGCTCTCTCTGAAACCAGGGGAGCTGGTTGGGAGCTCCCACATCAACAAGTATGAGAATAAATAAACTTTCTGAAAAGGACAGACTTAAAGACCTTTTTTTTTTTTTTTCTTTTTTACCTTCTACACTTGTTGGATAATCTGCAGATAATCTGCATTGCAAAGCATAAACCTGCTTTTGAAATAGTATAGAGTAAAGGGGGTCACAAGCTCTAATGCTGGCAAGTAGTAAAGAAACTTTATTTTTCCCCAGCTTATATAGCCAGTTCTGAATGTACATACTGTTAATCAATAATCATACAGATACATTGCAAAACTTGATTATTTTTTCTTAGTGTTTAGAAGTCTACTGATCAACTAGTCTACATTATTGTATATTTTTTTACTTTACCTAAAATGACTATGAAGGAAAAACATGCCGTCAGCTGTCTATCCACATTCTGATAAGGTCACAGACTATAGTGTGGGAGAAAGTCTGAAAGAATGGATGCTCTTTGAGGCCCCAGGTCATGTGGAGGCAGTAATTTAAATCTTAAAACAACACATTGTAAAGATTCCTAAGACATACTTTTGACCTGTACGCAGACCCCCAGTCCTCTGGCCAGCCTTAGATTACGAGAATTTTACCTCCAACACTCTCAGGCTATTTGGTTTTATGGAGTTCTTCCCTGGTCTCTTATGAAATGTGCTTAATAAGATTTTTTACTTGCTCACTCCCAGAAAAGCTGAGACAAAGGCATATAAGCTTTTCACCTATATACATTCATGTTAATTTGCTCAAATTAACGTTCCTCTCACTGTATCTCTGGTATGGCTTCTTCCACCTGTGGATGGATGGGACTGGAGATCATTCTCCTAAGTGAAATATCTCAAGAATGAAAAAGCAAATACCACATGTACTTACTATTAAATGGGAAATAACCAATGAGCTCTCATATGCACACAGGAACATGAAAATCATTGGAAAATTAACCAGGGGTAGGGGAGGAAAGGAAGGTCTAAACCTATCTAATGGGTACAACAAACACTATTGGAGTGATGGGCACCCCTACAGCTGGGACTCAGGTAGTACAAAAGTGATCCACACAACCTGCAATGTCTACATCCTCTTAATATCTCGAAATTTAAAAACGAAGCACAGAGGGTTGAGCCTTCATCACTCTCTGAGACCTCATCTACCTCTCTGGATGGTGAAGACCCTGGGCCTGGTGACTGACCGACTCGGTCTGATTGACGACGGTGCTGAGATCACGGCTAGCAGTGAAATGCACACTCTCTAAGTGGGTGAAGTCGTAGCCCAGGAAATCCCACGTGCAGGATAGTGGAGAAGAAACCGCTTTCCTTGCACTGGTTGCCTGGTGGTGTTCGGACTGCATCTGCACTTGAATTGATTACAATTAAAATTGCCAACTTGCAACGTCCTTTATCTTATAGTTTATGTACAGCCTTAAGATGGGAAATAAAACATATACTGTTACACAAATGTCATCTGCTATAACAGAGACGCATATTCAAAGGTAACTATGGGAAGTGCCGATAGGATTTGGGACACTTTTTAGGTGGAATAATGATTGAGAAGACAAGTATGCAAAAATCTGTGATAGAAAAAGGGATTGAGTGCACGTGCTCAGTGGCAGGGCACCTCTTTGCAGAATGAGGGCTGCGTCTGAGTGTGGTGGCGTGTGGGGGTGGCGCCCCCCGGGCACCTCCAGGGAAAGGGAAAGATTGATTCACCCAGAGGAGCCACGTGGCCAAGACCTCAGTGTTTCCTCCTCTTGTTATCAAGAAGCTCCTTCACTCTGGCCTACATTGGTCACTTTTTTTCCACCAGTATTTCTGAACACAGTGGTAACAAATACTGCAAAGCAGAACTCTGTCATTCTGAAACTCTAGCTTGAAAAACATAACTGTTTGTGCATAGCATTCCCTTTTAGAATCTTGTGGAGTGATTTGTGTGCATGCGACAGAGAGTATTCTGTTCCTTTCAGCGTTTTTCTTCCCCTTCAACATAAAATGTTCAATTATTTTACCATCACAGTCATAAAATAATTTACTTATGAATACTAGGGCAGGTTCCTGAATAGACCCCGGGGAAACACTAATATGGCAAATTTCTACTCTTGTTTTTTAACCCTACCTGATGCTGTTTATCTACTTTACAAAAAAAAGACACACGCAAACCCCCACAAAGAATTATACTCCAGTCTGTGTAGTCAATTGGAAACTTTTCAAGAGGAAGAAAACGAACATTTGGCAAACAGGTTTATTGCCATCATTCTGGAAACACGACAGAAAAACGGCGGCTCTAGAACAATACTGAGATTCTGGCAAAGAGTGACTGGTCACCTCCCAAACATGGGTCACTTTCTCCTCTCCACCTGACTTCCCCAGACACTTTGAAGAAGCTTGAACAATACCTCTCTCAGCACAGAAAGATTAAACTGAAAAGTTTCAAACTGGAACACTTTTTATGATTCAATTTAATTAAAAGATCTATTTTATCTCACTTTATAAGAAACATAGGTCAGACAGTATGGTTGGTTTCATATATGTATATACATAAAGCCTCCCTCTATGAGGCTGCCAGCTTGAAGGAGCCCGTGGACAAAGACACATTTGAAGACTTTGATCTGCACACTTCATCTTTTCAAGCGATATTAATAATGAGGCTACAGAAAACCCACTGGCCACCAACAGGGCAGTGGCATGGACAGCTATCACAGCAGTGAGCAGGGCAGTGGCGTGGTCAGCTATCCACAGCAGTGAGCAGTGCCCTGGCAGGACCACCCTGCTGCATCTCCGAATCTCCCACACTGCTCCCGTGGCTACTGAGAGCACGGCTGTGCTCACATCACAGGCAGCCCTGACTTTTTGTTAGGAGACAAAATTTTCCTGTAAGAATGGATCTCCCCCTTGGCAGCAGCTCCCAGGCCTGTATGAGCTGCGGAGAGAGAGACGGAGACTCAGGGAAGACGAAGTGGTGACCCGAATGTCTTTATCAGGATGCTCATCTGCAGCTTTGGGCTCCTGGTCCCTCTCAAAGGACGACTCCTCCAGGGCCTCCTCTGTCATCCCAGGTGAAAACCGTGGGGACTGGGAGTTAACATGAGCTAAGTGTGAGGGAAGGTACAGTCCACCGTCATCCCTCAACGAGAAGAATTTCTGGGAGTGTGGGAAGAAAAGATCTAGTGTGAATGAAACGATCCAATTTTCACAGACAGAAGAGGGAGATAGACACATTTGGTATCAAAATTCATCTTTGTATTGAAAAGATGAATGAAGAATCATTACAATAAGGAAATATGCAGATAAAGGAAAATAATAACAAAATGTAAGAATATCACTGATTCTCTACTATAAATAAAAAAGTGCTGAGTATGCAGAAAGATCAAAACTTTAAAAATCAAGCAAAAATAGCCAGGAAGCTTGAGGAAGTTGATGTTCAGGGAAGAGAGAAGAAATCACATTGTGTGTACACACAGGTGACAGAGTGCACACTCATTTCCACATACAGGAGACAGGGCACACTCATATGCACATACAGGAGACAGGGCACACTCACATATCCACATACAGGAGACAGGGCACACTCACATATCCACATACAGGAGACAGGGCACACTCACATATCCACATACAGGAGACAGGGCACACTCACATATCCACATA
>CAUYON010208585.1:0-13391 GCA_963573935.1 Arctocebus calabarensis | reverse complement strand
TAGTATGCATTCCCACCAGCAGTGTAGAAGTGTTCCCTTTTCTCCACATCCACGCCAACATCTCTGGTAAACCAAGTTTATAAGGGAACTTAGTAAAGAATTTCAAAATGCAATCTGAAAAGCACAGAGGCTTATTTATATTAAGCATATCTCCCATAAGTGGAATAACTGAAATTTTCAGTGCAGAAAAGATAACTCACAGGTCTGAATTCAGTGAGGGCAAAGGTTGATTGTCTTGTTCACTATTATATTCCCAGTGCCTAGCGGAGTCTGCAACACATTAGTAGATATCAATTTTTTCTTTCTTTTTTGTAGAGGAAAAAGTCTCTCTGTATTGCCTAGGCTGATCTCAAACGATTCTCCCACCTAGACCTCTCAAAATGCTGGAATTACAGGGGTGAACTACCATGTCCAGCCCAGGAAATATTTTTTGAAAGACTTAATCTATGAATTAATCCTGATTGAATAAAGGTACATGGAAATCATTATCTATTCTAGTGCCTTAAATCGAAAATTTAAGTGTTCAAAACTTGAATTCTCCAATGCACAGAAATAAAAACACCTTCCTTTTCTCCCACATGATCTTTCTCAAACCAATGTACAGAAAAACTTGTCCCCACATGGTTTAGACAACAGCACACAACGGTGAGGGACTGGAGGGTAGCAGTTGAAGTCTTACCGGGAGAAGCCACCTCTTAAGGTCAAACTCATCTTAGTGTTCTGGAATTCCTCAGCACATATACCCACTTTACATTCTGTGTCCTGTCCTGCCCCCTTGGAATTGCTAACAAAGAGAACTCTCACTGTGACATATGCGCACTGCTTGGTGTAGACACCCAAGCGGGAGAAACAACTGGGTCCACAGGTCTCAAATGGCGTTCGTAGAGGACTCAGATTCCTGGAAAGAGTGTGTAGGGGCTGGCGTAAAAAGATCTTGGTAAGTTTTCTTCAAGGTAGGCAGCTGGATTTTGGACTTTAGTTCATGAGAGAGAGGAAATAACAGAGGCAAGAAATAAAGGGCAGGATTAATAAGTTCAAGAGCCAAACTTGAACTTTCTTGAATAGAGTCATAGTTGCCTTCGTGTGTGCTGCAGACCCCTTCCTCCTCTTCCTGCAGAACCATTTGCTTCTCAGCCTTCCCAACTGGACGAGCTCCCTGAAAAGCAGGGGCGATGGCTTTTTCATGCTTCCTGCCAGAGGCAGATGCTGTCAACAAACTAATGGGCATTTGCGTATGTTTAGCAGACTTGGGTGCAATTCAAGGATGAATGTCTTTTTTTTGTTTATTTTTAGTTTTTTTTTAAATTTATTTTTTGAGACAGAGTCTCTCTATGTCACACTGGTTACAGTGCTGTGGCGTCACAGCTCACAGCAACCTCAAACTCTTGGACTCAAGCAATTCTCTTGCCTCAGCCTCCCAAGAAGCTGGGACTACAGGTGCTCATCACACGCCTGGGTATTTTTTATTGTTGTTGCAGTTGTTGTTTTATTATTTATTTATCTATTTATTTTTTGAGACAGAGTTTTACTTTGTCACCCTCGGTAGAGTGCCGTGATGTCACAGCTCACAGCTCACAACTCTTGGGCTTAAGCCAGTGGTTCTCAACCTTCCTAATGCCACGGCCCTTTAGTACGGTTCCTGTGGGTTGTGACCACAGGTTGAGAACCGCTGGTTAAGGGATTCTTTTGCCTCGGCCTCCAGAGTAGCTGGGACTACAGGCACCTGCCACAATGCCCTGGCTTTTTTGTTGTTGTTGTTGCAGTTGTCATTGCTGTCTTAGCTGGCCAGGGCCGGGTTCGAATCCTTCACCCTTGGTATATGGGGTTGGTGCCCTACCCACTAAGCCACAGGCACCACCCTAGTTATTGTTTTAGTTGGCCTGGGCAGGGTTTGAGGCTGACAGCCTTGGTGTAGGTGGTCGGAGCCCTACCCACTGAGCTACGGGCGCTGCCCCCAAGGATGAATTTCTTAATCTTTCTGCATTGTTTATATCACAGGGACCTTAGGAAAATCCAGTGGAGACTACTGCTCTGCCAAGCAGGAGGTGGTTCATGATAGCTAGCTTGATTTCGGTGTAACCTGACTCTGAAACTCACAGTCAAGTTTCCTGACTGAAGCAGAACTATCTCAGTAGTCTAAGGGTACGTAAAGTTATCAGCTCCACAGACCTATGGGATCGTTAGCTAAATCTCCACTTGTCTCCTACTTCTGGGATGGGTAATATCTATTTATTCATTCAACATGTATTGCTATATGCTAGGACTTATACTCTGCTCAAAGACTGAAGGAAGCTTACTTGTCCCAAAGACACAGGGAAGGTAGATGGCTGCCGTGGAGTGAAAGATGACAGAAGTGGGTGAGTACATTAGGGTGAGAGTTCAAAATGGTATTATTGGCTGTGGGGGCAGGGTAAGGATTTATCGAGACTTGTCCTATGGCTCTGCACCTATAGCTCAGCGGCTAGGTCACCAGCCATATACACTGGAGCTGGTGGGTTAGAATCCAGCCCAGGCCCGCCAAACAACGACAACTACAACCAAAAAACAACCGGGAATTGTGGTGGGCACACGTAGTCCCAGTTACTTGGGAGGCTGAGGCGAAAGAATCGCTTAAGCCCAAGCGTTTGAGATTGCTGTGAGCTATCACGGCACAACACACTACCAAGGGTGATGGCTTTAGACTCTGTCTCAAAAAAAAAAAAAAAGGGCTTGTCCCAGCTCTTACAGGAAAAGTTAGGATAGGTCAGATAGAGAAGGGAAAGACAAGTTTTTGGCAAAGATTCAGAGGTGTTCAAGTATAAGCAACTCCCAGGATGGCTGAGAATAGTTTTAGTTGACCACTCCCAAGGCCTCCATCGGTCCTGTCCAAGCCACATCCAATAAATACATAGATACTCTAAGAACAAACTCGGCAACTGGAGTGTCAAAGCAACTCTATCGCCCCCCATTTCAAACTATTGGCCCTAAATCTACGTTCCAGAGAGGCTACTCTGGGATTGACTATTGCCTGCTGGAAGTCTGGTATAGACAGAGGACGAGGAGAAAGCAAGCTTGTGCCACTGAGTGTCCCCATCACCGCTGCACTTGATTTCTCCAATACTTCTCCTTCCTGAAGCTATTGGTGTAGAGGTAAAGCCAAGATCACAGACAACTTTGGGCTCTTGCTGGTCATGTCCACCCTGGTAATTTGAGTTTGCTGATGTCAGGGATCACATCTGCTGTGTTCTCTTCTGTATCTCTGCATATCACGGATACACACTCATTTGTGGAACGAATAAGTTCATGGGTAAATGAACAACTCAAATATCCAACTCATGGATATGGTGGGTAAATGTTGCTTTATTCATAATTACAGAAAGAATGAGTGTTTTGCTCGACACTACCCACTGAAAATAAATTTAAGTTTGAACAGCGGTTCAATTATGTCAAGAGTAATTGCCCATTGCTGTGTTATGGACGTGATCCAGTTCCTAGAGAAATAAGCATATGCCTTAGCAAAGCATCATTACACCTGACATTAAGTGGCTTCCCTGGAGATTCCTTCCCGACAACAGCAAAGTAAAAATTCCATATACCAGCAAGAGTGACTCACCTTTTCATTTCTGAAGGCTGTTCCTTCTAGCTCAAGTATGACATTTGCTTAAAAGATGAAACCAGCCCTATTCCAAATAAATGATGTCTGGACAGCTCTTTAAGGACAAATACTTTATTGGAATATAGGCACTTGGCAAAGTAAATATGTGGTTACAAAGTGTTTCAAATTTATTTGCTTTATATAGTGACCAGAAAAATCAATCCACAGTGTAGATTTCTTTGCAGACTATGGAAAGCAGACCCTAAAACCTGTCGGTTTATAGTAAAATAAGAAGGCACATGTTGCCAACTTACTTTTAAGTCAGTGATGTCCTTCCCTTCCCACATATTAAAATTGCTTTGTAGCACATATCACGTATCACTTGTTAAAATGAATTAAAATTACTTTTGTCTGGGAGAATTGTGAAACCCATTGAAATCACTAGCTCTGATATGAAGGATTATGATACTGGACTTGAGAATCTTTATAATAAAATGCATAAAGTCAGAAAGCTTTTGGAAAAATTGGAATCTTATTTTTGTAGTCTCCAAAATCCTTAAAAAAAAATTTTTTTTTTACTCTGTACAATGCCAGGTACTATAGTCTCTGTTACAAGATACAAAAAAAAAAAAGTTTTTTTTTGGGGGGGGGAAATAGTCTTTCTCTGTGAAAGGTCAATAGTAACATAACTGGTTTAAAGTCATGAAGTTTTTGCCAAAAACCGTCTTAAGGTTTTATGCATTTGTAAGTCTCTGCCCAGAGGAGAGATCCCCAGGGCAGCACTTTTCGTGTTGCTCATTTAGATCAGGATAACCCTGCTCCACCTGGAAGCAACACACACAAGTTTGTACAAAAAGCAAGATTAACAACTCGGAATAGGATGTTATTCCACTCAACATGTTAAAATGAAATGGACTATTTTAAATGCACTTGAGTTTCCTGTTCCATCTTCAAATGAAACAATCGTCTTGCTTATGCTAGAGAACTTGTCTTTTGTGAAATATGTCTAGAAAAACTCTTTGTGCTCTTGAATGTGTCCTGCCACTTAGTACCCCATATTCTCTGGCTCACAGGATGGACAAAGGAAGGGCACTGATGTTCATCCGATCCAATGCAGTGAGATGCATTTTCTTTTAGGGTTGAAAAAATCTCTTAACTTCTCTGGAAGTGCAAGAACTCCTGAGGTAAGCAAAGGGAGGAGACTGACCTGGGGTCAGCCTGGACTGGGATCCCACTCTAGCCATGAATCTCCCACAGAGAAGGACAGTCTTTATGGGGACAAGCCCTGCTCCTTTGGCTCCCTGCCTTCCCCGGCAGTGCATCTGGCCATCTGCCCTTTGGACTTTACTTAAGACTCAACCAGAGCAGAAAGTTGGATTCAAAACATCTCTGCCTGACGCACGCCCAAGTAGTCCCTGCACAGCAGTGCGCGAGGTGTCGAATTCCCATGCTTCCCGAGCAGCCTGAAACGTGCCAGGCCCTGTGCTAGACACCAGGGATACTACAGCAACTGAGGAGGTAGGAAGCCATTCTTCAAAGCTGTGGGTTTCTAGCAGGAAGCACATACGATGACTAAACCCTAGTTTCTGTCCTTGAAGACAGGAGACAGGAAGTAAACATCATTTCAATGCAGAGGGCTGCACGCCAGGATCTGAGTGAGCACCGGGTGAAGCAGGGACCTTCTTCACTGATGACAGGATCCCTCATAGACATGATGATCTAAACCCTCCAAAAAGAGGCCACCATTTGATATGCGAGCATAAAGACCCTGATTATTATTACTTATCACCTAGAAATCTAAGAAATTCTTCATGGGAGGGGTGGGGAAGACAATATTTTATTCATTAAAAAAATTTTTTTCTTTTTGTAGAGACAGAGTCTCATTCTATCGCCCTCGGTAGAGTGCTGTGGCATCACACAGCTCACAGCAACCTCCAACTCCTGGGCTTAGGCGATTCTCTTGCCTCAGCCTCCCGAGTAGCTGGGACTACAGGTACCTGCCACAACGCCCAGCTATTTTTTTTTTTTGCAGTTCAGCCAAGGCCAGTTTTGAACCTGCCACCTTCAGTATATGGGGCCCGCCACCCTACTCGCTGAGCCATTGCCACCCCGGAAGACAATATTTTAATTCCCAGTTAAATGATAGAACTGTGGGCCAAGTTCTTCCTTAAATTTAAAACCACATAAACTTTCGTGGCTGTGATGATCAAACAGACTCTTAGGACAATATGTTGGGATGTAATATGAAAATTTGAGGAAAGAAACTTCAAGATATAATACCTGAGACTGAAGCTTTTGGGACACAATCTGGTATTTTTCTGATGGACAATAAATAGAACAACTTCTTTTAATCTTTTGCAAGTAAGTTCATTTCATCTTTATCATTAATGGTTAAAGGTCATGATCAATTTAGAATATGGATTTGTGTCTATTTCCATGAACATGTAAGTTCCAGGAGGAAGAAACACAATCTTTTTCACCATGGTAACCATGGTATCCCCCAGAGTTTGGTACAGGGACTCAGGTAATTTGTTGAATGACCAAAGAATGATTTCTGTTTTGGGTAACATTTTTGAAATTTGATGGTAAATACCTCAGTTTTTGTCCCCACCTATCCATTTATTCATTTTGTTGCCTTCTAGGAATGAACCAGGACTATTTGAACAGAAAGAGAAAAAAAATCATAGTTTGAAAATTAGCATGTTTTTTCTTCTAGATCAAATTCCCTGGGACCTTTTAATTCATACCAGAATCACTAGAATCAGCACTTTTTTTTTTTTTTTTTGTAACTACGCCAAACACAGTACGTGGCAAGCAGTTGCTGTTCAAATAATGTTTGTTTAATTGGTAGGCTTTAAGCTTGATAACTTACAGCTAAGTCCTTTGCACAGTCTAAGGCTAATTTGGAATGCGTCTGGGCTCACATACGCCAATGAAATTCTCCTGCCTCATCTGAATTTCTTTAAAAGGATATTAATTAATAAGAATCAACAAGATTAATTAAAAAGAAAGTGCTAGCAGAATTAGTAACAAGCCAGACAAGCCTGCAGGCCAGACCTCCCTCCCTTCCTTCCCTTCTGTCAGGCCTGTCGTGTGGTCGGGTGGTGGGGTGGCACACAGCAGGGGTGACTGCCCATGAACTGCTCTTTTCTTGCAGGCAGACTCTGGACAAATGCTGAGTCCCTGAGAGATGGTGACTTTGGCATAGTAGATGATGAAGCTAGAGTTACAGTATCCATTAGATTCATATACCAAATTAAAAAGCCTTAAAGTGTGTAAGTGTTACACTATCAACATGTGCAGCGTGTACTGAGCACTGTGCTGTTTTCCACTCCCTCCCTCAGCACCCTCAGCCCCCGGGCCCACGCTCCTCACTGCCTTTGTACTGCCTGTTAAAACACTAAAGCAATCACTGCTGAGTCCCACAAAGGGGCCTGCCTGCATTCATTTCCTCTGGCTTTAGTATTCAAATTAAGAAAATTATTAACAAATCTTTTTTTTTTTTTGTAACATCTCGTGTGCAGCCCCATAATTATAACCCTTTGATTAGCTTTGTCAAAGACTTTTGCCAAACTGTCCCTTTCACTCTTCCAAGGGCTGATCTGGGGAACTGTCCTGACAAGATTCTCTCTTCTTTACATCATCTGTATGGGAAACCAGGACCTCGGTGTTGGGAACATTCTCCACCACCCACTGGCACTCATGAACACGGGCAGCCTTAATCTCCTGTTTATTCATGCTGGCCACGACCTTGCCTGGGCTGTTCTTCTCTCCCACCGGTTCTTGTTCCTCAGAAACCCGGTTCTCACTGGGGTAGGCGGGGTCAGAACCTACAATGCAACCTTCTTGCAGCATCACCTCACCCTGCACTGTGCACTCGGCCTCTCCTCCCTCCTGGGTGACCAGTGTGGAAGCCTTCTCTGTGGGCTCCCCAGCCTCTGCTGGCCTCCCAGCCTCCACTGGCTGCCCGGCCTCTGCTGGCTCCCCAGCCTCCGCTGACTCCCCAGCCTCTGCTGGCTCCCTGGCCTCCACTGGCTCCCTGGCCTCCACTGGCTCCCTGGCCTCTGCTGATTCCCCGGCCTCCGCTGGCTCCCCGGCCTCCACTGGCTCCTTGGCCTCCACTGGCTCCCTGGCCTCCGCTGATTCCCTAGCCTCTGCTGGCTCCCCAGCCTCTGCTGGCTCCCCGGCCTCTGCTGGCTCCCTGGCCTCCACTGGCTCCTCGGCCTCCACTGGCTGCTCTGTGGGACCTGGGCAGTCGGCCTTGGGGAGCCCTCCACAGGCTGGCTCAGAGGCAGAGCCACACGCCTCTGGAAATTCCCCCAACTCCCTACTCCCTGCCTCAGTCTCCAGAGGAGGAGGATGGGCCTTCCCCTCACTGGCGTCACTTTCTTCACAATTGTCCAGAGGGGAGGCAGCTGCCTGCTGGGCCTCTCTGCAGATTTGTGTTTTTTCTTCTTCCTTTTCATTTTCTTGAGGAGAAAGCGTCTCTTCCTTCGTATCTTTTTCAATTGCTAGAGCAGATTCGACCGGGACCTCAACAGTCTCTGTCAATAACTTTCTTAGCTCATCTAAGGAGCCTGAGACAGAGACAGATTTTAGCTTTTCGTGGGTAGGTTCTTCATCCTTGGGGGCCTCTCCAAACTCCAGCTCTGCTGGGGGTGTGCCCACGAGTCCTGCCGTGTCCTCTGCAGCCACAGGACTCACAACAGGGTCCTCCGTTCTTGCAATGATCACCTGCTCATCCCCGCCTGGGGGAGGGCTGGGATCAGGTAGAGAAAGGCTTTCTCGTTTGGCCAGTGGACTAGGGACCACAGGCTGCTGCTTTTCTTCTGACTCCTGGAACACTTCATTATTCAGAGTCTCACTACCCAGGACTCCTGGCAGAAGGCCAGAGGCTCTCCTGGCAGGGCTGGCCTGGTTGGACCCTGTGGGGATTTTTAGATCTGTTAAGCTGGACACACTTTCACTGGGCAAGGCCATGTTGTCTTCAAATAAGTTGTGTTTCTTCAGGATAGCAGCTTCCTTTATCACTGAGAGAGATCAGAAAACAAAACAAGACATTAACACCCTGCCCTGGCCAACCCAGACTTTATAATTTTATTGAGAAACCACCCCTTAGCCTCTCTGGCCATCCAAATTTTTCAGTATCTAACCCTACCCTCTTTGGTCTCTGATGACCAAAAGACTGCAAACTCTTTCCAAACTTGGAGCCTCTGAAGCATTCATTCATTCATTTATTCACATAGTAAATATTTGCTGTGCATCTAATGTGGGACAGTTCCTGGAAATCCAGAAATGAGTAAAATACAGCCTTTGCTTTCCAGGCACTCTTGGTTTGAATAGTACAATCTATATCACTTCAGGAGGCCCCTATCACATTTTATTAGCTGCCATCTGGACCAAAACTCCCCAGGGGCAGGGGTAGACCTTTCACTTCTCTCTTTTTCCCAAAGCACAGTCCTGAATGTGTGACGATTCTCGGTGCTCAGCATGCAGATGACAGAGCCTCAGTGAGCTGGAATGTCCTAATTGAAATCTATGTGCACCATGCTCAGTCTCAAAGGTCTTGAGAGGAACAAAGAATGACAACAGGCCCAGTGCAGTGGCTCACACCTATAATCCTAGCACTATGGGAAGCTGACATGGGTGGATTGCCAGAGCTCAGGAGTTCGAGACCAGCCTGAGCAAGAGCAAGACCTCATCTCTACTAAAAAAATTAGAAAACCTAGCCAGGTGTTGTGGCAGGTGCTTGTAGTCCCAGTTACTCAGGAGGCTGAGTCAAGAGGATGGCTGGAACCCAGGAGTTTGAGGTTGCTGTGAGCTATGGTGATGCCACAGCACTCTACCCAGGGTGACAGAGTGAGACTATCTCAATAAAAATAACAACAACAATAATGACAACAATAACAGGAGCTGACATTTTTGGCCATAGTCATCTGCTTAGGGCTATAAAGGGGTTGTAGTACCCAACAATATCCAATGGGGTGCCATTCATACCAGCGACAGTAGGGATTTGTGTTTCAGCAGCTAGCAGTTTAGTTTTCTTCTCGAACAAAATCAGTACGTCATGACAATTTTCTGACATAGAGCAGTCAGTGTCTAGAGGAAAGGATTCTTCTTCTAAACCACCCAAAGGTGGCCATGGTGGGCTGCCAGAGGCCTTTACCCAGCCCTTCCTCTACCAGGACACTTTGCTGACACCTTCTCATTCCTTATCTCACTGGTTCCCTGGTGATGAGCCATTGTGGCCTGGGGCTTGCGCTTGGTCATTTTTCTTTGTAGAGGGGTTTTTGTGATACTCAAGACCTTCCCTATGGAGACCAGATGTGATTTAGGTCCGCAGTTTGATGATGGCCCTCTCCAGCATATTTTTATGAAAGTTTTCCTCCCCTCACTCCAAACCCAGGAAAGGCCTGGTTTCACAGGACACTGGGTGCTAGAGTCCCAACAAGACTTCTAGGCCACTATGTCACCACCCGTGTGCCTGTCTGGCTGAGTGGGGGGGAGGAATGTGCTGAGAGAGCAGGGGGAAAGCCTTGCTGTTAGAATCACCTCCTCCCAGCTTTGGGACGGGTAATGAGCCTCTGCCTAAGAAGGGCCCATTTTCTTTTTCGTTCTCTCGAGAACAGCAAGAGGAAGATAGCTCTTTGTGACAGACCTATCATTTACTCTCACTAAGCCTCAAAACTCTCATCTACAAAATGAAGCTTAAAATTCCCATCTTACAGAGTTCACATTTGTATCAAAAGAGAAAATAAAGGCTCGGCGCCCGTAGCACAGTGGTTATGATGCCAGCCACATACACCGAGCCTGGCGGGTTCGAACCTGGCCCTGGTCAGCTAAACAACGACAACTGCAAAAAAAAAAAAAAAAAGCTGGGCGTTAGGGTGAACACCTGTAGTCCCAGCTACTTGGGAGGCTGAGGCAAGAGAAATGCTTAAGCCCAAGAGTTGGAGATTGCTGTGAGCTGTGATGCCATAGCACTCTACCGAGGGTGGCATAGTGAGACTCTATCTAAAAAAAAAAAAAAAAAAAAGGAAAGAAAATAAGTATCTAAAGGGCCAGCACAGTATGGGCCAAATCATGTATGTGAAGTCACCGGGGGAATCCTTCCTTTTTCCCTCCCTCTCCTGGTTGTCTCCCCACCACACTGATTTCCTCTTCCCCTTCCTCACCTTACTGGCCTTACAAAGTCCCATTTCGGGGACGCGCCCCTCTGTGGGGAGCTCCTTCCAGCAGCAGGTAGCCTTCCTTACCTTTCAGGGTTTCATTAAGGAGGATCTGATGTAAAATCTCCTCATAGACATTTTCAACGTGTATCATGTTGGTATGATCTGCAAAGATGAACTGCTCATATTTCTGAAGCTCCTGGAGAGGGAGAGAGAAGAAGACAAAGAGGAAAAGTCATGAGATGCCTGCTCTCACAGAAGGGATGGTTCCCAACCATGATTCCCTTCTTGGGGAGTGAGATTGGCCCACAGGCAAAAGATGTCTAAGTAACAACTTAGTTCAATATGTGTTTATTGGGTTCTCTTCCATCTAATCGACTATGACCTGGTAACTATCCTCGATAGTGAGTGGCTTGTCCACTGTGGTTGCCCAGGTTGAACTCATCCTGGGTTCACATTCCATGCTGCTCCAGAGGAAGATGGCAGAGATTTCTTTTTATCATCTCAAGCCCTCATGGTGGATTTGTGGTCTCCTTTTGTCCCTATTATCAAAGTGTTTCTTTCTTCCCTTTTATTTATACCAAGAGTATTTTGCCAAGGTATGTTACACACAGTAAAATGCACAGATTTTAAAAGTACAGCTCAACTTTAAAATAAACAAACATATCCAGATAACCACAACCCAAATCAAGATGATGCTAAGGGCAGGAGCCCCACAGGTGGCGCTGTTGCCTCCCCCCAAAGTTCCTCCTTTCCTTTTTCCAGTCTTTCCCAAGATAGAAACACTGGTCTGAAGTCTATCATGACTAATTAGGTTTGCTTATTCTTAAACTTTATACCTGGGTCACTACAAAAGTTTTGAGAAACACAAAAATCAAGAAACATAAAATCCATGCAGACAGAAACAAATGAAGCCCTCCCAGCAACACTGATAAGCTGAGCAGTTGAAACTTGCATGGTGAATCAGAAAGGACGCTGTTGACTGTTTCTCAGAAATGAAATAATGGACCATAACATAGTCTGCCTCAAAACTTCCACAGTAACCTACATATAAACGACAGAAGGTACTCTTTTGTGTGCGTTTTTGAGATTCATCCATGTTGCTGTGTATATCAGATTGTTCCTTTTTATTGATAAATGGCATTTTGTTACATGAATAAACTAAAATTGTTTATCCATGCTCCTGTTGATGAAAATTGAGATCTTTCTCCTTTTCGATCTTCATGAATGTAACTGCTATGGACATTCTTGTATGCATTTTTTGTGAATTTAAGGACTTATTTTGGTTATATATCTAAAAGTGGGTTCGCTGGGTCATACAGCAGATGTAGGTTGAACTTAATTAGTATAGAGTTCCTTTCAAGTTAGGAGACTCTCTAGTCAGGGACTTTTCAGGAACACGGTTATCTCTCCCTCCAACTGGCCTTGACACTCACTGATTCCCTCTCAGACAGCCTGGGCACAAGGCAAAATCCCTTAACCCTCCTTGATTTCCAGTGTTTCCAAATGGTTTGCCTATTATCAGCATCAGGACAGGGCAGGGATCAAAATGTACCAAATCACATCCCAGTGATTAACTCAGTAATCCTTGCACGATGGTGCTGGGGGTGGGATATCCATAAGTGGTTCTTAGAGAATCAGGGACTTAGCAGTTGGATTTGATGCTTTTGCCTGAAAGGATGGGATTTACAGCAGGTCATTGGAAGCCATCACATTCAGACACCTCTCAGTGCTAGGACCTGTGGGTGCTGTGCCCAGAACAAGATCACGGTAGCCAGTAACAGAGTCCCTTTATACCCATCCCCCAAAGGATTGAAGCAACGTGAATTTCAATGACACCTAGAGCAGTGTGTTTTGACTTTCTTTTTTTGAAATTGGAGAAAATATATTATTATAAAGGGAAATTACAAACATACTTCACTTATAAGTGAGGATACAATATCCTAAATAACATATTAACAAGTTGAATTAAAAATTAATGTTTAAGTAATGTACTTTGGTCAAAATTGAATCCAATTTATGTGAGAATTAGTCACTATTTTCCTTTTTGTTTTCTTTCCCTCACCCCCTCCCTCCTCCTCTCTCTGTCTGCTCTCTCCTTCCCTCATGCCCCACTGTGTCACTGATTATCCTCAAATCAAAGTTGAATACATAGGATTCATGCTTCTCCATTCCTGTGATGTTTCACTTGTGTTCCACCTCCATCCAAGTTAGTACAAATGCTGCAAAGTCTCCATTATTTTTGATGGCTGAGTAATATTCCATGGTATACATATACCATAGCTTACCAATTCATTCCTGTGTTGAACAACATTTAGGCTGTTTCTGCATTTTAGCAATTGTAAATTGGGCTGTGATAAACAGCCTAGGATAAGTGTCTTTATAATAAAAGTTTTTTTTTCTTCTTCTGGATGCCCAGCAATGGGATTGTGGGATCAAATGGGAGGTCTAGGTTGAGTTCTTTGAGCTTTCTCCATACTTCCTTCCAAAAAGGCTGTATTAGTTTGCAGTCCCACCAGCAGTGTAGAAGTGTTCCTTTCTCCCCACATCCACGCCAGCATCTGCAGTTTTGAGATTTTGTGATATAGGCCATTCTCACTGGAGTTAGATGGTATCTCAGGGTGGTTTTAATTTGCATTTCTCTAATA
>CAUYON010208581.1:0-33761 GCA_963573935.1 Arctocebus calabarensis | reverse complement strand
CTGTCCCCCTGGGTAGAGTGTCGTGGCATCACAGCTCACAGCAACCTCCAACTCCTGGGCTAAAGCGATTCTCCTGCCTCTGCCTCCCAAGTAGCTAGGATTACAGGCACCTGCCACACAACGGGCCAGCTTTTTTTTTTTGGTTGCAGCCATCATTGTTGTTTGGCAGGCCCGGGCTGGATTTGAACCCGCCAGCTCAGGTGTATGTGGCTGGCGTCTTAGCTGCTTGAGCCACAGGCACTGAGCCAAGTATTTTATTTGGAAACAATTTCAAATTTACAGATCCAAGAATAAGAATAGTACATAGAATACCTATATAATCTCTGCCCGGATTCACCTATGAACATTTATCTTTTTGCATTACTATTTGCTTTCTTTCACAGGCACTTCTTCCTCGACACCTACACATTCACACTCAGGACATACTCATTCAAGTACACACACAGTCCTTCATTCCGGTTTTATGTGATGTTCTGTTTGAAAGGAACAGGAATTTTCAGAGGGTGGGAGGCTCAAGATGAAGAGAAAGCAAAAGAGGCATTGCTACTTGTGATGGTTCCACAGTTCTCGTCCCTTCTCTGTGCCTACAAGTGTTCTGCTTGAGAGACTGACTATTACCCAGGTAGGGGCCAGAAAAAGTCCTAGCTGCATAAGATTGTTGATTACTCTCTTCTTTTTTTTAAACAACAAACCCCATAAAAAACAACAACAAAGCATTTATATGAACCATGGAAATAGCTTTATTATATATAAGTGTTTTTGCAGTATCTGTTGTAATGGGCTTTTACCTTAGGAGGTTGGGAAATAATTGGGAAAAAAAGATTTCACACAAGCATATGGTTATTGAAACATTAACAAATTGTATACATAACCCTCCCAGGAGGGTTAGATAACCCCTAACAGTCAAGCTAGGCAATTCTCCACGATACCAAGTCCCTGGAAGGAGCTTTCTGCCAGAGTTCGAGTCCATGCTATTTGCCTTCCTGGGCACATGCCCTTCTCAGAAGAGCACTATCACATATTATAATACCCCACTCCCAGTCAGCCTAAAGCTAGGAGAGGGGTATATGCTCATGCAGATCACATGTCTCCTGAGGCTTCTTTTCCACCAGAAGTGTATGTGTAGGTGCACCAGAGGTTCCCTACATGGAGGATTAAACCGTCATCATGGCACAATGCCACTTGTACCTATCCCCTGCTATAGGAACGCACTGCCCACATTTGTCCCCAGGTGCTTTTTAGGTTTTCACATGACACATAAAAAAAATATCCTTTCTTCCATCTTTGCATGTCTTCCTGACATGGCCGAGCTCAGTAACCATGACCATGACTCCATAAATGCAGAAACACCCCATTTGCTTCCTGTGCCCTCTCTGTCCCTCGTTAGCTGCTCATTCCACATGGACATTGCATACCTTAAACCAACTGGAAACCCTCAAAAACCACCACTATTTCACACATAAAATAATGTAGTAACTACCATCTTCCAAGTGGGGTACCTATGATACAGACAGTTACTTTGGGGTGCAAAAAAAGAAACATTTCTTTACAACCCATTTTCTAATCTCTTTTGGTTATTTAACCAATGCTCCTGGAATACAGGCATACAAAGAGAAGGGAAACAAAGGCTGGAGGTGTGCTGGGAAGGCAGCAACAGATGGCAGCCTGGGTTGAAATCCACAATAGTTTCTTCATATATATGTGGGAAGTGCCATTTGCCTAATAAAGTAAAGGGGCTTTATCAGTCACATGGTTTGGGGCAAGTTACTTCCTTTCTGGGTCTCGGTTTCCCTATCTGTAAAAACAAGGAAATGCCACCTGCACCTCCAGGATTGCTGTGAGGATGCATGAGAAACATTCGAAAGTTCTAGTTAGAAGCATCAAAGAGTTAAAGAAATGGTCCATGTTGTCAAAACTAAAGTTATACATATTGTCAATTTCCCTGAAAAATACAGATAAATTTTGGGGCCTTCCAGAGTTTGGAAGTCACACTTTCTACAGAAGCAGCTGCTTTAGTCTTCTATGAACACGGAACTTCCCAGAATTACAGTGCCAATGAGGAAAAGCCCAGGTGCTGCTCTCTGTATTAAGTGTGCACGTCCCCTGTGGATGTGGCTCATATGGTCCTCCTCTCCCCCGTCCCTAAATCCAGACTATAGAAGATTGTGAAAGCCCTCTGGGTGCCTCCCCTCTATCATATCAAATACCATCCACCCTCATCCCAACCCCACCCCCAGTTTATATATCATATCTGATGGGCACAAGTTTAAAAAGACAATCCCCCCAAAGGGGCTGTGTGGCAGTTTTCTGCCAGCCTGCAGCTGTGGGGCAGGGAGCACATGTGTTATCAGCAGTGGTTCTCTCAAAGCTGTGTGGGCGATCAGACATGTACAGAGCCCAGAAAACTCTTTAAAGAGAAGGGAATGTGGGGTGGGGAAGAGAAGGGAGAAGGAGGTGGGAGAAGCTGCCTATCCTCCCAATCACATTTTCACTCTGTTCAAAGTCAGGCAGGCAGGTTAATAAAACCATTTCACTAAATCACTGGAACCATGCTTGGCAACCTTAAGGGCAGGGAACACAGACTGGATAACAGGGCAATTGTCCAGGGCATGGGAAGTGATAATCAGCATCTCTCTCCCACATTTCCCCATTTCATTGGGGGAGGAGAAGGAAAACAACAGTGCTGGGGGGTATGGGGTTCCAGCCTGATCACACCTCTGAAGCCACTGCTAGGGACAACAGGTAATTCTGCTCCCTGGCCTAGAAAAGTCACTGATCCAGATTTCTTTCTCCTATGTCCCCTTACCATATAGTAGAACACTACTAGGAAGTTTGCGCAAATCAAAAAGAAGTGAAAAGACAGCCAGTATTCCTCTCTGTCTCCTTGGCCTTTCACCCATCCACTTCTAAGCCTCAAGCCAGGTAGTCTGACTTTTTAACAAAAATCATAACAAAATCCTACACATTGGATGTTTCCATGGATCAACCTGGTAACTGCCCAAGCTCAGCCTCTGACTGTAAATGTGTTAGGAAGAGAACCTACAGGCCTACCCAATGACATCCATGGAAATGCCACGTCTTTGCCACCAGCTGGGCTTCAAGCCCAATGACTACAATGAATAGGAGACTAGTGATTTAAAGAAAGAGAGAATACTAACACTTCAAGCGGGTTTTGCCTTGTAAGGAACTGAGGAGATGTATTATAGACCGGGATAGTGTGTGGGGACCAGGAGTGGGACGACCATTAGGAGTGAGCCTGGGGGAGGTGTGACTCTCTCCCCACTCCACTGCCCTTCCAGCAACTCAATCCAACAAGTGTTTATTGGGCATGACACTCCCCATCTGCCTTGGCCCTCCCTCTGCAAAAACACTCAAATCTGTTCAAGCTGCAGGGTGAGTTATATTGCACTTGAACTTGAAACATGAGGTGCCTACCTCTTAAAAAGGCAGGCACACAATTTCCAAGATGGGGCAGAACTGATTCACAAGATTTGAGAAAATTAAGGAACATAGCTGACTAGACAAAGCTACAACAATGTCACTTTTGAAAGGGAAGGGAGAAAAGGAAGAAAAAACTTAATTTAACCACAGGGAGAATAATACATTGGCCAATTAAAAAAGAAAAACCTACTCAAAACATCCCAGTAGTTCTCTAATTAACCTCACCAAACACTGAATATTCCTTCATTCTATGCCTCCCCTGGCTTGAATTTATATTTTATTCACGTATAGATGTGCTAATGATCTACTTTTAGAGTTGTACATTTAATCCTACTTTGGCCTTTAAGGAGATGTATACTCAGTGTTCTCCTATGTGTCTTCGTCTAGGATCAGATGATAAGGGAACCAACTGCAGAGCTGGTGGTAAATCAGGCTGTCCTCTAACAAGCATAGCTCCCCTGGAAAAGGCACCTGTCATCTGCATGGATAGGGAGCTTAGGCTCAGAGAGGAAGCACTCCAAACTTGCAACTTTGCTGGGCCAATATTGTTCTGTCCTGGGTGATGTCACACTCAGGTATCCTCTAAGAAAAACTCCTCAAGCCCTGATCATAAGCCAGCTGCTTCAGAGCAAGCAAAATCTTTAGAGCAGTCTTCCCAGGCTTCCCCAACCTCCACCCCTTTTATTAGGAAGCTGGGAGCTCCAACTGCTAACAAGCAGGCAGGGCTAAGCTGAAGGCGTACCATCCACCCCCAGGCCAGCTGCCTGGGGCTCGTGAGCAAACCCACAAACCTGTGTGCCTGGCAGGGAAAATGTCTGTGTAGTACACAGCCCAGACTTCAGTTCTAGGCCCCCCAGGGGCTGGATGAAATTTTCCTATTAAGAAATACTTTGATAGCATTCTTTTAAGTTCATTAAAGCCACCCTTGATTTGCTATGGTGCTCCCACACAGAAAAAGTCAAGTGAGGCTTATTTGGGCCTGAGGATAAGCATTAAAATGACTGTAAAGCTGGGAACTCAGCTTTGTAGTGACCCTGAGGGGAAAGCAAAGTGCCAGGAAGAGTTTTCCATACTAGGAGGTACTGGAGCTGGAGCCTGAGTGTTAGCAGCCAGCTGTTATGAGACTCTCCCACCATACAGCTGTTCCCAAGAACAAGGGCCCCTTCACAAACTCTGCACAACTGGAGAAAAACTGGAGCACAGATAACTCATAAACTTCAAATATTATCTACAACTCTTTCCTCTCTGAGATCAAGATTTGTTTTTGACCTAACAATGTAAACAGATTTGGCTAATGTTTTGTTAATTCATACCCTGAAAACCAAATAATGGAATTCTCTGTGAAGTCTCAACTCAAGCAGACGGGAAAAAATTTCCCACTCATCCTTTCTTTGCTTTTACTCTTCCCCGTTCCTTCTTCTATGACAGAGAAGGGCAACATCCATCTCAGAGCCGGCAGAACTCATTAACTCAAGAATAGATTGTCCATTCATTAAACTAACTTGCTGGTGGGAATCCACCTTTGCTCTGAACTGGGAAAGAAACACAAAGTTTTCTCTTCCAGCCCCTTAAAAGGGCTCCAAATCACCCATGGAGTAAAAGTAAACCCAGGTAGGTCTAGGCAGAGCACTTGAGCTATAGGCAAATAGCATTTGATATATGTGTCAATAAGAACTCCAAAATCAGACCTTCCACAAATATGATATAGCCTGAAGTCTGAATCCTTTGGAAGGAAAGCACTATGAGAGTCTTATAAGAATCTGGAGGAGCTAGGTGGTGCCTGTAGCTCAGTGGGTAGGGCGCCGGCCCCATATACCGAGGGTGGCAGGTTCAAACCTGGCCCCGACCAAACTGCAACCAAAAAATAGCCAGGCATTCTGTTGGGCACCTGTAGTCCCAGCTACTTGGGAGGCTGAGGCAAAAGAATGACCAAAGTCCAGGAGTTGGAGGTTGCTGTGAGCTGTGATGCCACAGCACTCTACCAAGAGCAATAAAGTGAGACTGTCTCTAAAAAAAGAAAATAATAATTTGGAGGAGCACACTCTATTTCTAAGAGTTCTATTAAGATTAAGGAATAGAGGGGAGGCGCCTGTGGCTCAGTGAGTGGAGCGCAGCCCCACATACCAAGGGTGGTGGGTTCAAACCTGGCTCCTGCCAAACTGCAACCAAAAAAATAAAATAAAAAATAAAGTGGGTTCTTGTGGACAAAAAAAAAAAAAAAAAAAAAGTTTAAGGAATAGATCAGTTCTAATAAAATCAGGAATAGGAGGCTCTGATGCCTACCACACCAAATTCCTACTAAATTCAACAGAAGATGAAGGCATAGTGTTCTCTTGGCATTTAAAGCTCACCAAGCACTTTGGCAAAATCCAAACCAGCACCACCATTATAAAAATTTTGCAATCCTGCCTCAAATATTCTACAGATCTATGTCTGGAACCAGAGAGAATGATGTCCTCTTACCGCCACAGCCCAATGCTGTTCTTATTCCTTGTCCACTGACCTCAAAAGGCTTAAGATCTCTTAGCTGTGTTATATGACTGATGAAACCCCCACCCCCCGCCATACCATATAATCCTTTGCTAGCCAAAAGACTGAAGAACACATGGACCCACACTCCTTTGGGTACCAGAGACTTAAAGAGCAACTAGGATATCATCATCAGTGAGAACATTTAAGAGTCAGATGCTTCAGAAGTACATTTGCTGACCATGTGCCCGGTGTTGGCAAAACTGTCGAAAGCAACAGTTAGCAGTGTTGGGGGTGTTTTAATGTTTCCCAAACGGAAGCTGGCTCAATCACAGGTTTTGGAAGGACGACTATAGTTCTTAAGGATTTTTTTTGTTTGCTTTTTGCAGTTTTTGACCAGGGCTGGGTTTGAACCCACCACCTCCGGCATATAGGGCTGGCGCCCTACTCACTGAGCCACAGGTGCCACCCGTTATTAAGAATTTTAACTGCCCCTCGCCCCACAGCCTCATTATAGCAAGGTAGCTCATTGGTATAAAGAGGTCAGAACTCTAATCTCCAGGCTGTTTCTGGTACCAGGGGCCACAAGGACCATAGTCTGATAAGGGTTTTCTCTCAGGATCTCTAATATGCAACCTCCTTTATGTGGTTCCAGACCTGTCTAAATATCCATCCCTTAAGGACTAAGTTTTCAAAGCATTGCAAGGAGAAGGAGTTTAATACTCATCAATAGCATTGCTAATAATAATGCTGCCTTACATTCACAAAACAGCCATCCAGAGGAACCTAATCAACATTTGATATAAACTATTCCTCTAATATCCTTGTGGGGAAATCGGTTATTTTAGGGCAACCAGATTACTCCCAGCTCTCAATGATCTGTTCAGAAAAATAAAAGGCAATGAGAAAAATTCAAAACAGGAAATAAGCCTAAAGTAATTCCTATCTGATTTTGAGATGTGCTCACTCTACTTGCGAGTTGTTAGGATGGGGGAAAGAAGCATATAAGAGAGGAGGGGGAGCAAATTTGCCTAACAGTTAAGTTTTTATGTATATTCAAATTAGCTTATGTCTACTGAACACATGTCACCTGACAACAGTGGGGGTGGGGAGTCTGGATTCACATGTGACAATCTTCCACAAAGATTGAGAACTGACTGGAAACAGATAACCTCTTTTCTTTTCCCCTAAAATATGAGAAGGAATGCAGGCTTCTAAGTTTTCTTTACCCTCTTAGGATTTTCTGAGGAGTATATATTACACACATTTAAAACTGATTTTTTTTTTTTTTCTTTTGTTAAGAGACCAGAGTCTCACTTTGTCACCCTCGGTAAAGTGCTTTGGCATCACAGCTCACAGCAACCTCCAGCTCTTGGGCTTAGGCGATTCTCTTGCCTCAGCCTCCCAAGTAGCTGGGACTACAGGCGCCCGCCAAAACACCCAGCTATTTTTTTGTTGCAGTTTGGCTGGGGCCGGGTTCAAATCCACCACCCTCGGTGTATGGGGCTGGCGCCCTACTCACTGAGCCACAGGCACCACCCTAAAACTGATCTTTCTACAGGAATAATGGTCAGACACATTGTTTAAGACAAGGGTAGGGAAACTTCAAAGTGACATATAATACATATTTTAGGCTTTGTGGGCCACACAGTCTCCCTCACAACTACTCAATCAGCCACTGACAGCATAAAAGCAGCCATAGACGATATCTAAATGGAGTGTGGCTATGTTCCAATATTATTTTATTTACATAAAAAGACAGAAAGTGAGATATAGACTATAGGCCATAATTGCTAACTCTTAGTTTAAGAAGGTTCTGGTGGACACAGAAGGTTCTTCTAAGGCAGCATTGGCTTCCCTGGCATCCAGCTGGCCCCCATGGGAGCTGGTCCACTGAAGAAATAAATTGCAAAGCTTGATTAAACATTGTCTTCATTCTAAAGATATGGAGACAGAGACACCAAACAGGATGCGTGAGACTGGAACCCAGAACAATTCACTTCCTAGTCCTGGTATGTCCTGGAAGAACATAAAAGTTAGCAGGCTCTTCTATCCACTAGGGGCTCTGAGCTTTCTTAGAGTTGACCTCCATATTTCTCTCCATTCTTTTCAGCCTTCCTTTTTCCTAGCCCGTGCTCATAAAAATGAAGCCAGTCCCTTCTTTATGAAGACATCCCTTATAGATTGAATGGCTGCAGAAGGTAATTCCCGCTCTTTACACCATAACCCTTTTTACAAGGTCTAACATATCTTGTGAAGAACACAGCAGGGTGTGTGGTGGGTAGATAACTGCACAGCTCTGTATGTTACATCACTTTGAGATGGGCAAGACAAACAGTGATGACACTTAATTGTTCCTGAAACCCAGTCCCAGCTCACACACCTTTTATAAACAGCTGGGTTTCAGAGCCCTGTTTAGAAAGCTCATTTTAAAAGATGAGGGAATAAAAATGCAAGAGGCGGCCCTGAAATTCTGAAACCTGCAGTACTGGTTTCAGATCAATCTGGGTTTGTTCTTTGAAGCCTGAAAAGGCAATGAGCTCTGGCCAACAGTGCTCTCACCTTGGCTAGGTAGAGGGAATAACAACAATATAAGTAGCAGCAAATACTTTTATAGCACTTTCTATGTGCCAGGCGCTGTTTTAAACACTTTATTAACTCATTTGATTCCTATAATGTACATATTATTATTTTTATTTATTTTGCGACAGAGTCTCACTATGATGCCCTTAGTAGAGTGCCATAACGTCACAGCTCACAGCAACCTCAAACTCTTGGGCTTAAGTAATTCTCTTGTCTCAGCCTCCCAAGTAGCTGGGACTACAGGTGCCCGCGACAATGCCTGGCTATTTTTTGGTTGGAGTTGTCATTGTTGTTTAGCAGGCCAAGGCCAGACTCAAACCCGCCACCCTGAGTATATGTGGCTGGTGCCCTACTCACTGAACTACGGGTGCTGAGCTATATAATGTACATATTCTTACCCACACATGAGAAAAATGAGACACAGAGGTAACTTCCTCAAAGCCTTATAGCTGTTAAATAGCAGAAACCTGAATTTAAAACCTAGGTATTCTCGCTCCCAATACCATTCTCTTAAGGATTCTTGACTGCAAGGAGTTTCCCTTTACCTCATATATCCTACTGGCCTAGGGAAAACCACCCCTGCTGCTTCCCCAAGGCTAAGGAATGAAAATAATGTGAACAGAGTGAAGGCTGAAATTAACATGCAGAAGACCTGATGTGCCCCAAACCAAAGGCCAGATAGATTCCCCTAACATTTGGCCACAAAGAAGACTACATGGTAAGGCAACTCTTTCCTTCCATTTTTCTTCTCTCCTGTTTTATTGAAATGCTACAGATAATCCCAGTACTCACTAGACAAATACTGTATTAACACCTCTGGGATATTAATAGGTGGAGAAATGATTGATCAGCTCACTCTATAATAATCCACCCAACTTGCCCTAAATCACCTGATGTGTTATACTGACTTTTCTTGTTTTCTGTATGTTTACCAGTATTTTAGGGCCTCTGGCCTAACAAAAGGAGCAGGTCACATTCCTCACTTCTACAGCAAACTGCTCTTAAAATGATTGCTAACCAATTTCTTGCTTCTACACAGGCAGGTTTTCTATCGATTTCTACTAAAAGTAACTAAAGTTCTGGGGCCTGTTGTTCTGCTAACTTCCCTGGGTTCCAACGAAGCCCAAACAAAACTAACAGGTTTGCAGTCTTGTGGTTTGCTTTATGTTCATGATAGGCATGAATTCATCTGAGCATTACCTTACTCTATACCACTGGATTCTACACTACACTTTTACTTTTTCTATACTTTTACTACTTGGTCACCATCTTGCTACCAGATTTGACCAAGTTTCTGCGTTCCAAGATGTGTGGCTAACCTACAGTGAGGTCCAGATAGACATGGGGGCTTTCTACCTCAGAGACCCTCTTAATCTCATTCCTACCTAGCAAGAACCTATGGTAGCACGGTGGCAGCAAGAGGAGGATGTGCAGCAACTAAGTTTAGTAATTACCAAAAGTTCAGGTGACTCCAGTTTAGAGAATGTCATTAGCCAGTAGGATGGCAAGGACCATGACTTTTGTACATTTGGTAGAGACTCAGGCTTTGGAAGTGTGCGGTGATCTTTTCACATCTGGTGTGAATCAAATGCAAGCCTCACTTTCAAGTTATTGCCAACCTTCTCATGGAAGTAGGTTCTTTTTCCCATTCCTAAGTGCTTGCATTTGTGAGATCCATCACAGCTTTGAGTGTGAAAGAAAGGTTAGGCTTGCTCCTCCCTAGTTTCCCCATACCCACCACATCAAGCTGTTATTAAGAAAGCGTTCTAGTGCTGTTCAGAAAGTGGGGTGTTTGCCACTGTGTACATGATTGTAACCCTCACCCCCATTGCCACGTTGGCTGGTAATGCCCAGGACGAAACAGCCTTGGTGAGGGAAGGAAGGAAAGGCAGGGGCAAACTGCCCAGGTCCTATACACACAGGCAATGGTTGGAATGAGACAGCCATGTTAAGGAGGTCAATGATTTGGGAACATACAACTTCTGGGCCACGAGGAGAAGAATGCACGGAATCGGGAGCGTAGCCTTTGCACTGTGGTAAAAGCCATTAAACTAACTTACTCCAACGGGCTGAGATGAAATCAGCTTCAGGAGGTGGCATAAAGGGAAGCGCACGTGAAAGTGGTAGAGAATGGAACTCCAGCGCTGCAGAGAGGGATGCTGGGGCCAAACTCGAGCAGGAGAAGTAACACATGGCTCCACGGGGCTCTCCTCCATGCCCCTCCCCCTCCCCGTGCAGGCGTCCAGCGCCCACCGGCTCCTCACTCCCAGCGCCAGCCCTCCGCACCGGGCGCCCCCACTCCGCGCCACTCCTCCTCACACCTCGCTCCCACCCCTGCATCTTCCACTCACCCCTCACACGAGACCCCAGCTCACTTTTTGGTTACGCCCCCAAAGCCACCCTCCATCTGCCAGGTCCCTCCCCTCATCTCCGGGCCCCGACTCCTCACATTCCGTCCCAGCGGTGTACCCCACGTTCACGACTCCTCGTCTCGCTCCTTCAGCCCTCGCGGACTTTGAGAGCCCCTGTTTCTCTTCCCTCCCCCGCATCCACTTTCTCCTCACACTTTTCCCAGTACCCCTCCCCCCGTCACGCGCCCTCCCTCCCCCAACGGCTCCTCCCCCGACACCCGCTCCAGGCCCGGCTCACCTGCGCGGCCACCCCCGTCCCGGCGCTGGTGCGGCTGCTGCAGCTGGAAGGGGACCGTGGCCCTGAGCGGCTGCAGCCCAGCCCGAGGGGACCCGGCTGGGGCTGGAGGAGAGCAGCCCCGCCGGAGCCCCCCGGCCCCTCCGCGCCCCGGCCCCCAGGTACCTCCGCCTCTGCCGCCCGCTGCGGCCCCCGCCATCTCCCGCCCGACTGCCTGCCTCGGCCCCACAGCGAGCCCCACACAGCCCCCCAACCCCCGCTGCCGCTGCTTATCTGCCCTATGGGGCGGGTACCAGCTTCCTCAGTCCAGAGCTGTCATTGGCCTACAGAGACCCAGACCTCCCCTCCCAACCAATGTGCGGCTTACTCTTCCCTTCCCGTAGGATGATTGGTCAATAAGCCTAGCGATCCACGCCAAGACTCCACCCTCATAACGCCCCCTTCAGCGTCCTTATGCCCCAAGGGCCACTGATTGGCTCATCCGGAAGAGGGCTGGTTCTCTAGCACCACCAATGGCAAGACGCAGAAAAGGGGAGCGTCACACCCAGTCTCAGGTAGTATGCAAATATGATGTCACGTGACGTAAGGCTGAGGGGGCGGGGCTGGGTGTAGGTTGGAATCAAATATTAGTGAAATCATTTTGGGGGCGGGGGTAGGGAGGATTGTCAAACTTTAAGAAGTCAAATCCCGGCAGTTTGGAGAGAGGGATAACTTCAAAGAGCATTACATTTAGTTTAACCTAAAAACATTAGTTTTATGTTCTCACAGGATTTTAGTGCTGCTTGCAAGCTCCAAAGGAAAATCCTACAAAATAGGATACATGTTTGCATGTAATTTGCATGCAATTTGCATTATATTTGTGCACTTAATGGCTATGTTGCTTCATGTGACTCCCACATTTGTCTTTCTCCATGTTTCCAAGTTCCTACTTGGTGTCGATCCAACCTTAACAAACAGCTGCTAGCCTGTAAATTAAATTGGGACTCTGAAAAGGAGCAGGGAATTTCCCTTCACGGTCGTCCCTTCGAAGCCTAGCTCAGCAGAGTGGAAGGAACAAAGTGGCTGAGAAACTTGCCCAAGTTTGCACAGTGACTCCGTTAGCGAATCCTGGTCTCCCCAGTTCAATGCTCTCTGATCTACAAGTCAAAATGAGACTGGATGGTCCCCAAAGAGAATGCATGCAGTTGTGAAAATCACATGCTATAATACAGATGAAGACCTTTGGAAAATACAACAACATGTAAGGTATTACTAAAAACTATTATTCTTCAAAAGAAACAAAAACCTTTTGGTATTTGTTAACCATTTTGTTCTATATATGGAAAAAGCTAAAGTCAATCAACCCTGGATTGTCTGTGATAAGGGAACATCCAAATAATTAGATAATTCCCTCCAGATTTATATTTAGCTATGAATTCTATTTTTGATCTTGCTACAGATTTATCTTTCTATTTCTGTTTTTGCCCAGTTTAATATTAAAAGGAAGCTATTCCCTGAAGCCATACTAACTAATCAGAGAAAAGGAGGTAATCTGGAAGCATGCTGCAAGGCAAGGAGAGGTCATTCTGGGATTAAATATTGTAAGCAGATAATATCCAAAGTAGAAAATCTAGAATTGGTTGAATATTAAAATTAGCCTACATACACTGGATGAATTGAGGCAATAAAACATACTAAAGAAAGGTTCTCTTTGCAAAGAGAGTACTCTTGTGGGTTTGAAGGATTTACTTCAAGATCTGACATTTGAGCCTTTTTTACTGACTAAAGAAATGCTGTACTTCTTTTCCATGAGGAGAACTCCTAATTAAAGGTAAGGAAGAATGAACAAAAACTCAGTCTTTATAAATTCAAAGTAGTTGAAAAGAAATCTTGCATTAATATTGTTCCTCAATTTCAACTAGTTCAGTCTTCATATACTTAAAAAAAAACCCTTATGACAATCTGGAAAAGGAAAAACATGGGTTCTTACTATGGCACAAGTGGGAGAACTAAGGACCAGAGGGTGAATCCTTTGATTCCTAGCTCAGATCTTTAACACATCATATTGCCTCATCTCTTCAATGACAAAATCAGTAACGGTAGCAACTAACATTCTTGAATTACTTTTTTCATGTCATGTACATGTGAAGCACAGTACATAGATTATCTCATTTAATGTTCAAGATCACACTTGTGAAATGGGTGTTATCTCCTCTTCATTGAGGCTTTAGAGAGAAGTACTGTAACATGCCCAAGATTACTCAGGCAGCCTGACTCCATAGCTGAGTTCCTGATCTCTATGTTTGTAAAACTTTCTTAAAGAACACAGAAGGATACTATTTATATCTTTCATAAAGAATCTCCAAAGATGCAAATCTGATCAAAATATTAAAATTAACAATTGTCTAGTGCTTTACAGCTTTCATGTATATCCTGTCATTTAATTCTCACAATACACATGTAAGATAGAAAATACAGATATTATTGCCCTCATTTTTCAGGAAGTTAAGTCACAGAGGCCAGATGACTTGCCCAAGAATATCCAGTTAGTAAATAGCAGACCCAGGACTTACATTCCAGGTTTTTTGACTCCAGATTCAAGTACTTTCTCATCCAACATTGAAATTCTATGTAGACCATTACCTCCATTTGACAGCAAAAGCATAAGCTAGTTGGCATTTTGAAATATGATCTTGCTTGAAAATTTATACTATCTTAGGACTCCTCAACATGTAAATTCTTAGACTTAGGAGATGAGTAGCTTTTCTTGGTTGAGTGATGTAATGTTAGAGGTAATGCCCTAGGATGAACAATTTTGAAACAATTTGAGCAAGTGGCTTCCTCTCAGTGTCAGAATCATCCTGTTCCATCAACCTCACAAACTTGTTTGAAAATTAAAAGGGAATATTGTACAGATGCTTTCTTCCCTCAGAGAGGGGAAAGTAATGGGCATAGTCCCAAAAAACACGAGGTCTAAACTTTATTCCAAAGCCAAGGTACCTGAAATTGAGGACCTGGACAGTAGAAAAAAGGCCAAAAGGCCAGTGGAGGTGGCACAGCTGAAGAAATGGATCTTCGGAGTCCAGAAAGTCGTGGTCTTTCCTGATAAGTTGTTGGCAAAAGACACTAAAGTTGATCCTGGCTGGAGGAGTGAGAAGGCAGGAGAACTGGGTCCTCTCCTTACTAGGTATCATGCTCGACCAGCTGTCTCTTATTCCCTTCTCTATCACTGATAGCTTCTCCTGGTATGGGCATGATGGGAGGATAAAGACTTCTTCTAAAGATCATCCCCTGTCCATTTTCTCCCATGAAGAAAGTCATGGCTTTGCGGAGGGTGTGTGCTACTAAGGATACAAGGATGTGCATGCATCAGAAAGCACCTTCTAGCTTATGAGAAAAACTTTGCCCCTGTCCCCACTGTCATCCTTATCAACATCATTGCCATTAATTAAATCTTCCAATTCAAATGTATTGAAATGATTATGTGCCAGACATTGAGCTAGGCACTAAGGAATGACAATAATGTTCAGAGACATGGTTTCTACCTTGAAGTTCATAGCCTAGCAGGCCTTCAAGCATGTATGTGGAAGTAGCACTAGGCTTGATGCTATTCTGATGACCTGGTTCCTGCTTTCAGGGACTCTGGGATGGAGGAAGGCACCCAAAAACATAAAAAGTGGAGGATTACATATACCCAGTATGTTAATATTTTTTCACCTAGAGGAGGCTTATTTGCCTTATGAGGTTCCAACAGCAAATGCTTAGATCTTTGATCCCAGCATGACTTTAGGATGCCCACATCTGTCACAAATAAATGAGGACTCAGGAATTGATGTTATTTTTTCTACAGGATTTAGTCAGAGGAATGATCATTCCCCAAGCAGTCCTTTATAGGCTTCAGGTCTTAAAAGTTGCAGGAGTTGGCTCGGCACCTATGGCTCAACGGGCTAAGGCACCAGCCAGGTACACCTGAACTGGTAGGTTCGAATCCAGCCTGGGTCCGCCAAACAACAATGGCTGCAACCCAAAAAAAAAAAAAAAAAAATGGCCGGGCGTTGTAGCGTTGTGGGACTACGGGCACCTGTAGTCCCAGCTACTTGGGAGGCGGAGGCAGGAGACTTGCTTGAACCCAGGAATTGGAGGTTGCTATGAGCTGTGATTCCATGGCACTCTACCCAGGGTGACAGCTTGAGGCTCTGTCTCAAAAAAAAAAAAAAAAGTTGCAGGAGTTTGAGACACTACCAAGGACAAAAGGCTGTGGGGAATTTTGGCAGACCAGAGGGTCAGCAGGGAAGCCTTATCCTAGAGGCTACTGAATCAAGAGAACTCACTCAAGAGGAACTTTCCAGTTCTGAAGGCACTCTCTGGCCCTACATCCAGGGCATTATGAATTCCACCCTGTGCATTCATTTATGTCACAATAACCAAGAAGAATGGGAATTCCACATCACCATTTTTACCCTCCAAAATATGACACCTGCCTCACATCTGTAATCCCACCAACTCAGGAGGCTAAGGTGAGACGATTGCTTGATGCCAGGGGAGTTGGAGACCAGTGACCAGCTGGGCTAAACAGGAAGGCCTTGTTTTTAAAAAATAAAATAAATTTTTTTTAATTAGCCAGGCATTAGTGGTGCACACCTATAGTCACAGCTCCTCAGGAGGCTGAGGCAGGAGGATCTCCTGAGTCTAGGAGTTTGAGGGTGCAATGAGCTATGACCACATCACTGCACTCCAGCCGGGGTGACAGGGCGAGACCCCATTTCTAAAAACAAAATACGACACCAGGAGCAATTATTCAGCACAGACTAGAGGTCTCAATATTCCTTGGTACCTGGAGGACTATCTCTGAACTTCTTGGCAAATTCTACGTGCTTACATCTTTGCCCCCACCCCCTGGCAAGTTCCAAAATAGTAAAGCAGAAAATAAGATGACGCAGATACACAGTGTCTCTTTCTGACCTACCTCCTTTACTCAGCCTCTGTCTGAAATGTCAGGCCTGGCTCCTCAGGGAACAAGATCCTGAGGAAATGGGGTCAGAGCTGAAGGAGCAAAGCGGCCTGAGAGGGATTAGGAAGGAAGGTGGAGGAAATGAATGAGGTTACGGGAACAGAGTAGGGAGGGGGGTCCTATCCCTCAGCACCTCTTCCCACTCTGGTCCTTCTGTCTCCTTGTATCCCTTCCCTCTTACTCCCAGGGTAACCGGATGGCCTGGATTTTGACCTTCAGTGCTTTTGCTGACACATTTTGTCCCTCACTATGGCCCACCACCTTCTGTCTTCTTAGTTGTCTCATTTCTTCTTTCTCCTTCATTTAGACTGAAAGACATTCACCCCCTTACACTTCTTCCATGCTCAGTGGGAGTCTAATTTCCTTACTAAACCACGGCCTTTTAAAAATGAAGATTCCTCCACCTCAACAATAAAGCTTATGGTGGAAGTTTTCAAACAGGTAAAAGGGTAAATGTAGAATCAGAGTCATTAAAATTCTAGAATATTTGACCTAGTGGCACTCCCTGGAAAATACAAAGTAGATTAAAAAAAAAATTAGAGGACACATTGGAGACTGTATATGATTTGGCCACTTGAAGTTACAGATTGAGAAACAGATGTCCAGACAAGGGCAAGACTTGTCAGAGGCCATTCAGCAAACCAGAGAAAGGGCAAGGGATCAGGTGTCCTGCATCCTGTTTTGTTGCCTAAAAACCTCCAAAGGAATTTAGATGGAATATTACTCAGCAATAAAAAGGAACAAACTGCTAGGCATGGTGGCTCATGCCTATAATCCTAGCACTTGGGAGGCCGAGGCAGTGGATTGCCTGAGCTCACAGGTTCCAGACCAGCCTGAGCCAGAGTGAGACCTCGTCTCTAAAAATAGCCAGGTGTTGTGCCGGGTGCATGTGGTGGGCACCTGTAGTCCAAGCTACTTGGGAGGCTGAGACAAGTGGATCACTTAAGCCCAGGAGTTTGAGGTTGCAGTGAGCTATGATGCCATGGCACTCTACCGAGGGTGACAAAGTGAGATTCTGTTTCAAAAAACAAAAAAGAACAAACTACTGATACATTCTGCCACATGGATAAGACTTGAAATCAGTATGCTAAGTAAAAGAAATCATACGAGAGACTACATATTGTATGATTCCTTTATATGAAATGTCTAGAAAAGGCAGAAAGTGGTTTCCTAGGCCTAGGGAGTGGGAGCAGGGATTATCTGCAAATAGGCACAATAGAATGTTCTGGGGTGATATGGTAATGGCTGCATAATTCTATAAATTTACTTTCAAAATCATAGAATTATTTATGTATAATGGGTAAATGTTATAGTTTGAAAATTATATCTCAATCAAGCTGTTTTCCCAAAACAAAAGGATTTAGATAGATTTATAGATGAGAGATCAATGAAATACAGGAGACCTGGTAATCTTTTTAGGGGAATGTTCCAAGAAACAAATATAGCTGTCTCTGCTATATCCCTAAAGGTTACTGTGAGGGACAGAAGAAATGGCTCCCCAGACTATGGAATACCCTGGCTGTCATTTCTTTTATTTATTTATTTATTTATTTTGAGACAGAGTCTTGCTCCATCAGCTGGGCTAGAGTGCCATGGCCTTAGCTGAGCTCACAGCAACCTCAGATTCCTGGGCTCAAGTGATCCTCCTGCCTTAGCCTTCTAAGTAGCTGGGACTATAGGTGCACACCACCACACACAACTAATTTTTTTTATTTTTAATAGAGATGAGGTCTCACTTTGCTCAGGTCGATGTGGAACTCCTAAGCTCAAGCGATCCTCACACCTTGGCCTCTCATAATACTAAGATTATAGGAATAAACCACCACGCCTGGCCATTTCTCATTTTTTAAAATGTCCTCCCATGTCCTCACCTAAGCTTTGGGGTACCTGTGGCTCAGTGAGTAGGGCGCCAGCCCCATATACCAAGGGTGACGGGTTTAAACCCAACCCAGGCCAAACTGCAACAAAAAGTAGCTGGTGTTGTGGCAGACGCCTGTGGTCCCAGCTACTCAGGAGGCTGAGGCAAGAGAATCACCTAATCCCAAGAGCTGGAGGTTGCTGTAAGCTGTGACACCACAGCACTCTACTGAGGAACAAAGTGAGACTTGGTCTCTAAAAAAAATAATAATAAAAAATAAAATTGAAAAAATACAAAAAAACCCCATAAGCTTCCTAAGGAGAACAGGTATGTCTTCGGCAACACCCTACAACTTGTAGCACTGTGACCAACACGCAGATTGTGTTTCACAGAAAATGAAAATATACTCAGTTCCACAATGTCAGGTGCTTATGGGTATCTTGGGAAACCAGCTAGTTTCTAGAGCAGCGCCTGAGTGGGAACAGTTTGTATTCCCCACATCTGACTTTCCCAGGCACCCTCTCCTCAAGAGAGGAGATATGGGTTATTTTTAGTAGAGATGAGGTCTCACTTTGCTCAGACTGATGTGGAACTCCTGAGCTCAAGCGATAAACAAAAAGACCTATTTGTTTTATCTCCTGTTAAGATTTCCCTCTTCCCCAGTGTTCCCACTCACCTTCTTCAAGTCAGCCTCAAAAATGCAACTGCCCCTGGGACAAATAAGCTATGATATCTTTGACATTCTCCATCTGGTTCCACATCTAATCCCTCTCCCTTCCCCTCACACCAGCACCAAACCAGGCATGGAGATATCAAAACCAGATTCAAATATATGATAAATATAACAGAAGAGATGAATGCTTTGAAAGTTGGTCCATAGTTTGATGCATGATTCACGCCTGTAACCCTAGCACTCTAGGAGGCTGAGGCAGGTGGATTGCCTGAGCACATAAGTTTGAGACCAGCTTGAGCCAGAGTGAGACCTCATCTCTAAAAATACCCAGGTGTTGTGGCAGGTGCCTATAGTCCCAACTACTTGGAAGGCTGAGACAAGAGAATCTCTTGAGCCCAAGAGTTTGAGGTTGCTGTGAGCTGTGATGCCACAGCACTCTATTGAGGGTGACAAAGTGAAACTCGGTCTCAAGAAAAAAAAAAAAGTTGATTTGCTGATATCCTTTAGACCTAGGGCATAGGCTCCAGAGATTATTTTTAGAGCCAAAAGTATTATCTATAGAGATAACTGCAAAATATCATCACAGATTCTTATTCAGTTTTATTTTCTGTGCTTTGGTAAATGAGATTTCTCCCTGCCCTGCCACTCCAACGGTTTTACCACTATTTGATTCAACTTTGAGTTAGACCTCACTTCCTCCAAACATTCTTCAACAGACCTCAACAGCCACTGATTCTTTCAAGACTTGGGTGTTGTGTTTGTAGCCCATAATTTCATACTGCCTTATAGGTAACTTTACAATTTCTCCTAAGTCATTTTATATATGTTTGTCCTTTCTCCCCAACTCTGAGACAAGGGAATCATTAGCTCTGGTATTTCTTATCAGCAAAGTTGAGTCAATATTGGTTATTTAATTGTTATTTTTATTTTATTTTATTTTATTTTTTGAGAAAGAGCCTCAAGCTGTCACCCTCGATAGAGTGCTGTAGCATCACAGCTCACAGCAACCTCCAATTCCTCAAGTGAGTCTCCTGCCTCCGCCTTCCAAGTAGCTGGGACTACAGGCGCCCGCCACAACGCCCGGCCATTTTTTTGGTTGCAGCCATCATTGTTTGGCAGGCCCAGGTTGGATACGAACCCACCAGCTCAGGTGAACATGGCTGGCGCCTTAGCCCACTGAGCCACAGGTGCCGAGCCAATATTGGTTATTTAATTATTTTCTTTCTTTCCTTTTTTTTTTTTTTGAGACATTGTCTCACTATATAGCCCCAGGTAGAGTGCCGTGGCATCACATCTCACAGCAACCTCAAACTCTTGGGCTTAAGCAATTCTCTTGCCTCAGCCTCCCAAGTAGCAGGTGCCCGCCCCAATGCCCAGTTATTTTTTTGTTGTTGTTGCAGTTGTCGTCATTTTAGCAGGCCCAGGCTGGGTTTGAACCCGCCAACCTCAGTGTATGTGGTTGGTGCCATAACCACTGTGCTATGGGGTGCCAAGCCTATTTAACTATTTTCTCCAACTAATATTGCTGATCCATTCCTGAAAGTTGAAGATAAAAGCCCTGCAGAGTGAAAGTAGGGAAGGCCTCAGGTTTTATGAGGCCTGATTTTTTTTTTTTTCCCTCAATAATGTTTGGAGTTCCTCTTTAAGTAAAAGAGTTAAAAAAAAAATTAAAAACATAGAATTAGGTTCAAGGGCTTGGCACCTGTTGCTAAGCAATTAGGGGGCCAGACACATCCACTGGGCTGGCCCAGGGCCTGCCAAACAACAATGACAACTGCAACCAAAAAATAGCCAGGCATGTGGCAGGTGCCTGTAGTCCTAGCTACTTATGAGGCTGAGGCAAGAGAATTGCTTAAGCCCAAGAGTTTGAGGTTGCTGTGAGCTGTGACACCACTGCACTCTATCGAAGGCAACATAGTGAGACTGTCTCAAAAAAAACAAAGAAAAGAATTAGGTACAGGGCCTTTAAAGGGGGTCTGTACAAGTAAGGGGCTGTGAATAAGGGCCTTGTCATTGTAAGTCTGCATCTGACTGAAAGAATGAAGCCTACTTAAACATCCCGCCCAACTTTCAGCCCTGACTGAATTAGGTGTCTAATCCTGGTTTTTCCTGTTTATTTCCTATACCTAAGACATCTATTCCACAAGATGGCTCTGGTTCAACAAAATGGCTTTGGCAGCCAAGTCTCTCTAGCTAATGAAAAAGTCCCCAAGGAGTGGTTGACACTTCTCCCACTTAGTAACTTGGTGGCACTTAGAACAGTGCTCCTCTCAGAGCAGGTGGTTTCTCCTGCTGTGTATGGTAGAGGTTGAGGAACTTGTACCCAATTCTGGAAGCCCCTGATGGCTCAATGACTATGAGGAGTTGTGTTATGCAGTGGAAAGGCCTGGAATGTTCCAGTACATTCCACCAGTGGCCTCTGTGACCCTTGCTTCCATTCAACTTTGGCAAAGGCCTGGTAGTCTACAAAGTAGCCTGTATTCTGCTGGGGTAGGAAGCAGCTTGGCTTTGCTTCTTCCTTGCCACTCTGATAATATCACATAGCTGGCACTTGGAAGTATCACCCCAAAGCTCCATCCAATTCTCTGGCCTTCTGGGTGTTTGCCCAGAATGTCACGTCAAGGTTTAGCTACCAACCCTGTTATTCACTATAGCAGCACATCTATTAAAATTAGACACCAACTCTTTCAACTTCTTGGTCCTATACATTCAATTCTGAATTCTTCCTCCAGGTAGCAACTCTGGGATTTCTGAACCAGTGGTGGGTCTGCATTCCTTAGAATGCCAAAAAAATCCCCATCACCTGTGGAGACAGTGACATCAGGGCTCCAGAAAGTAATGTAACTATGATGCTACAGGGTCATGATGCTACAGGCCATGTATCCCTGCTGCACGACACTGGTGAAAGCTCACTGGGCGCTTACAATAGGCTAAGCAACTTGCACACGTGGTCTCAATTAATCAGACCCCTGACTACACTATGCAGTGGGTATAATTATCCCCATTCAGGTAACTGAGGCTCAGAGAAGTTAGGAAACATGTTGATGATAGCTAGAAGTGATAGATCAAATGCTTTCAAAGATTGAGTGCATAGCCAATACTGAGGTGCTCAATGGACTAGGTAAGAGGGACCCAGACATAGACAAGTTAGAAATACAAACCAGTCATGCCATAACCATACCTCTGGGTCCCTTTTACCTTTTTGAGCTCTAAACTCTGTAGAACTCTGATTTTGTTTACACTGTTAGGAAATTATGGAGGTAAGTCTGGTAGGTTCTAGTTGCCCCTGGCATGGGAGTTGAACTCTGTGAAAGCATTACCAACATGTTCTGTCTCCAGTGGACTAGCCTAGGACCAAATCCATTCCCCTTCCCTAAGCTTCCTACCTTAGGAAGGAGAAGAAGATGGGGGCATGTAGGGCAGAGGGGGTTCCATGAAAAAGAAACCAGAGAAGGATTAAAAGAGGAGGGTGGTGCTGCCCTTTCCGAAAGCCTGCCTAAGTGAGGGAGCCAGGACTCCTAAGAAACTTCAGCAGTGTGCCAGGGAAAGTGAGAAAGCCCTTCACAGGGTCAAAAGAGAAGCTGTAAAAGGAGTGCCTGGGGGAGACTTGGTGGAAGAGAGTGAGAGAGGATGTAAGAATGTACCAGGACTGGAAATGTGTTTTTCTGATATTATCAAAAATCCAAAGTGAAAAAGACTCACCCCTTGACTCTGGCTCCCCACTTTTGGGGTGGGGCAGCCAAATAGGGGGAACTCTTGCTGGACTGTGCTCTCCTTTGCCAGAAAACACTGGCTGTGTTGCCTGCCCAGCCTGCCAGAATACTGCTGGGAAGAGTGACTGACCGCTGTGTTTGCTTGATAAATGATGGGCACCCCTGCCTGCTGCCCATTCTCTCTTTTCTCCTTGCTTAGTTTGCAGCCTTCTGCCTGGCAGGGAGCCTCAGGGCAGGGGTGGGGAAGCAGGGTCCTCCAGACAGTATTTAATACTCAATGATTTATGGGTTGCTGGAAGGGAAGGAGTGGCAAGCCCAAGAGAGGAAGCCCTGAGCCTAGTTTCCATGAAGCATTCAGCGCACCACTGACAAGAGTCAAAGTATCTATTTTCTTGATGCCTGTGCCTCTAGACCCAGCTATGTCAGGATGCAGCCTTCAACCCCTCCTGGGTCCAAGACTCTGTTCTACCTTGTGTGAGAATGCTGGAACTGGCTGGCCTGAGGCTAATGGACACACATCCAAATCCTCAACCTTTTCTTTGAGCTTTACACTGCTGGGAGAGGGAAGAAATAAGTGAGGTCAAGGAGCTCAATAGCTGTTTTCGGAGGATTTATTTTTTTAATATACAAGAATTCTTTTGAACCCTCCATGGTTCCAAGAAAAACTATGTGAAATGTCCCTTCTTATGGGGCCAGAGGGTTAAGTGCCAGGGATGGAAGGCTACATGCCAGGGATGCTGGTTGCAGGGATTCTTGGGACCGGGCTAATGGCCTCCCTGCTGTGGGCCCAGGAATACCAAGCCCAGGCACTGGTTGCCCTGAGAGATGCAGCCATTTTTACTTCTGATTGCAGGGCACCACTTCCGGGATTTTCCTTCTCTGGTGGGAAACAGAATAGATATGCCCAAGGGACCAACAGGGCCTATGCCCAGGAGTTTGGGTACTGAAGGAGGTAATACTGAGGTGCTGGGGTAGGGTGAGAGCAATGATTTACCTGTTTAGATTATGGTCCCTACTAGTGGAAAGAAGATGCATTTTGTGAGGGTTCATGGTAATTGCCCTTCATAAGGATGATCTCCAAAGGTCAAAGGCTAGGCCTTGAATGGCCCTAATGTCCCTGAAACAGTCCATTGTGTAGCTATTGTCTATACATGTAAAGTAACTCTCCCTTCTTGACCCTATTCATACTTTTCTTTTTTTGCTTCTGAGGTTTCCCAAGTGAATAATTGCATATTACCTTATTTACCCCTTGACCCAAATCTCTCTCCTTTAAGCATTAACAACAAAATAGTTCAATACACATTTCTTAAGCCCCTCCTATGTGCCAGGCATTGTGCTAGGTGTTGGGGAAATACAGATAATTAATACACAGTTCCTTCTCTGGGGAATCTACAGTCTAGTTTTCAAAAGATTTCCCTTAGGGATTTGGTAAACAAATCTGCACTTTTCTTCTTTATATTTTCATACACACAGATCATAACCTCAGCTTCCATCTTTTCATGATTTTCTTTTTCTTTTTTTGACACAGAGTCTCATTCTGTCACCCTGAGTAGAGTGCCATGGCATCATACATAGCTCAGCAACCTCAAATTCTTGGGCTTAAGTGATCCCTTTGCCTTAGTCTCCCAAATAGCTGGGACTACAGGGGCCTGCCACAATGCCCAGCTAGTTTTTCTATTTTTAGTTGAGATAGAATCTTGCTCTTGCTCAGGCGGGTCTCAAACTCCTGAGCTCAGGCAATCCACCCACCATGGCCTCCCAAAGTGCTAGGATTACAAGCATGAGTCATCACACCAGCCCTTTCATGATCTTTTTTTTTTTTTTGAGACAGGCCCTTTCATGATTTTTTTTGAGACAGAGTCTTTGTTGTGCTTGGTGGAATGCTGTGGCGTCATAGCTCACAGCAACCTCAAACTCTTGGGCTCAAGAGATCCTCTTGTTGGTTTGGCACCTGTGGCTCAAACGGCTACGGCGCCAGCCACGTACACCTGAGCTGGCGGGTTCGAATCCAGTCTGGGCCCGCCAAAAAACAATGATGGCTGCAACCAAAAAATGGCCAGGCATTATGCAGGCGCTTGTAGTCCCAGCTACTTGGGAGGCAGAGGCAGGAGACTCGCTTGAGCCCAGCAATTGAAGGTTGCTGTGAGCTGTGAAGCCACGGCACTCTATCAGGGTGACAGCTTGAGGCTCTGTCTCAAAATTAAAATAAAATAAAATAAAATAAAAGAGATCTTCTTGTCTCAGCCTCCCAAGCAGCTGAGACTATAGGTGCCGACCACAATGCTTGGCTATTTTTAGAAATGAGGTCTTGCTCTGGCTCAGGCTGGTCTTGAAACTGTAAGCTCAGGCAATCTACCTGCCTCAGCCTCCCAGAGTGCTAGGATTACAGGCATGAGCCACTGCTCCTGGCCCTCATGATCTTCTTAATGTTGCCTCATCTCGTAATCTCCAGTTAGATCAATTTAGATGACTTTCTATGGACTCTGATATGTTCTTCCTTAGCAGGTAAAGTGACTGTATGTAAATACTATATAAATGTATGGGCAAGAGTAAGAGTATGTATTCTAGCTTCCTTCATTCATCCACTTGCCATTCATTCATTCATAATTTCAAGTTATTGAATGCCTAAGAGCCACTTTGCTAAGTGCTGAGAATGCAAAAATAAAATGGACACCACCCTCATAGAACGTACATTCTGGCGTGTGTGTTTTATCTGGAAGACAGAAGGTAAAGAATGCAAATATTAGGCTGGGCTTGGTGGCTCACAGCTGTAATCCTAGCACTCTAGGAGCCTGAGGTAGTGGATTCTGAGGTAGTGGTCACAAGTTCGACCAGCCTAAGCAAGAATGAGACCCTGTCTCTACCAAAAATAGAAAAATTAGCTGGGTATTGTCAGCACCTGAAGTCCCAGCTACTCGGGAGGCTGAGGCAAGAGGATTGCTTGCGCCCAAGAATTTGAGGTTTCTGTGAGCTATGATGCAATGGCACTCAACCCCAGAGTGATGAAGTGAGATTCCGTCTCAAAAAGAAAAAAAAATGCAAATATCACTCCATAACGTATGAGTACCAACTGAGAGTATGTTATGAAGAGAAGTGCAAGGTGCTGTAAGAGTGGGCAGTGAGGGCCTTGATCTAGTCTAGTCCAGAGAGTTCAGAGAAGGGTTTCCTGAGGAAACAACATTTGAGCTGACATCTGAAAGATTAGTGGAAATTGGTTAAGAAGAGTATGAGGGAACATTCCAGGTAGAACAGAATATGTGCAAAGGTCCTGGTCCTGAGGTATTATAGAAGGAACCAGTGAACTTCCAAGAACTATAGGAAGGCAGCACAGAGAATGAGGCAGACTTGTGCGGAATGAGCTTGGAGAGTTAGCCAGAGGACAGACCACATAGGACAATACAGGCCAGGAAAGGATTTGGGTCTTTATTCCCACCATGGATAAGCACATACAATGAAAGTCTTTACAGAAGAGCTGACAATGGCTCTTTTCCCCAGATTACTAATCCTCCTTATTATTGTCTTGAAGGACACCAGTAATGATGGTCTAAACTACTGAACTTTCCCAGTGCCCTGGCATAGTGTGACCGTGCTTGGCTGGCTCAGGGGAAGCCCCCAAATTCATGGATCTGTCCCAGGCTACATCCCTCAGGAGAGGGATGGCCCCTGCCAGTGTGCATGGAAGGGTAGGGTGGAGGGTGGGTGGAGTGTTTGGCCTGAGGTATCAGTTCCACAGTGATGTCTGGAACAGCCCCAAGACTATGGCTCTTGTTCCCAGATAACTCTATCATGTGCACCCCCCAATTTAAATGGTCTACATGCCCTGCCACCCTCCCTATAGGAGGCTGCTGTGCTGAGGGGAGCTGTGCTCCCCACCCAATCTGGAGAAGGTCCCTGGATAAGAATTCTGACTCTGCGCAGTCTTGGTTTGTTGTTGTTTTTTTTTTTGAGACAGAGTTTCATTCTGTTACCCAGGCTAGAGTGCCTTGGTATCAGCCTAGATCACAGTAACTTCAAACTCTGGGTTCAAGCCATCTTCCTGCCTCAGCCTTTTAAGTAGGAGGGAAGTATAGTGGGACTACAGGTACCTGTCGCAACACCCAGGTAGTTTTTCTATTTTTAATAGAGACAGGGTCTTCCTCTTGCTTAAGTTGGTCTTTTTTTTTTTGAGACAGAGCCTCAAGCTGTCACCCTGGGTAGAGTGCCGTCGCATCACAGCTCACAGCAACCCCCAACCCCTGAGCTCAAGCGATTCTCCTTGCCTCTGCCTCCCAAGTACCTGGGACTATAGGAGCCTGCCACACCGCCTGGCAATTTTTTTTGTTGTTGTTGCAGCTGTCATTATTGTTTGGCGGGGCGGGCTGGATTCAAACTCACCAGCTCAGGTGTATGTGGCTGGCGCCTTAGCCGCTTGAGCCACAAGCACCAAGCCCTCAGGTTGGTCTTGAACTCCTGAGATCAAGGGAAACTCCTGCCCCAGCCTCCCAGAGTGCTAGGATTACAGATGTGAGTCACTGCACCTAGCCCAGAGTCTTGAGTTAGGCCTCAGTACTGTTGGAAACCATGTATATACACATATCCTTGAAAGTTCTCCAGAGCTATTAATGGAAGCTGTTGGAGAATACGGTCCTAATGGTTGGACTTGGCATTTCTGAAGCCCTTCCTTCCAGTCATATCTTTGAAGAATATAGTTTGGTGTAGTGACATCTGCTGGCAAGGCTAGGTAGGTAATAAAATGACCCTATGCCCAATCATCTCTGTGTAATTTCCAGGATAGCAGGAAAATCATCCTTAATCCCTGAGATTAGATTGGGGTAAGTAACCTCAGTTTGTTAGAACAAGACTAAGAAGTCCAAAGTTGTGGGTCTGAACCACATAAGGGCTGGTTTTCCTTAAATAGAGAAAATGTTTTTCCTAGTGTGGACTGCATCCCTCACACTGGCCAGTTGATTCCCATTTGGGTACATTTAGTCACAAGGGAGATTGGGTAAGCATGTGTAAATGACTCAGAGGGACCCATTCTTGGCCCCCATTCCTGGGAAAGCATCTCCCAACAAATAAAAAGACCCACATTTTACAGAAGGCAGAATGCAGGGCCAGTTTTCATCTTCCTGCGGTTGATTGGTTTGGGAAACTTTCTGGTTTCTCCCAGTCACTAGGAAAATAGTGTCTATGGAACTGTCTTCAAGGTTCTTATAATGGACAAGAGTGGCTATGGCTAGTAGAGTGGCCACGCAGCATTTGGCTTGGATAAGACATAACCTGCCTCCTCACTGCTTTCATCCACACCACCTACACATTTTGTTTACAGTCTTGCTCTTTCTCAATAGCATGTGTACTTGACAGAGTTTACTACTAGATGTAATTGTGATGCCAGAAGGAGAGTGGGGCGGGGGGACACTAAAGAAATACTTATGAAGCAAACGTTCTGTCACCTAATGACTCTGGTCTATAGCTGAATGTGGCTCAGAAAAAGCATTGATCTATCTCTCTTTCAGACTTAAAAGGAAATCATCAAAAACGCAGTAGAGAAATTAGTAATGACTAGGATTTCACAGAAGAGAAAATAGAACTACAACTAAACATATGAAAGATTGAAGTACATTCTCACTAGAAATAAAAAGTGCTCAAGTGCTATTTTCATTTTTATTAAAATTGCAAGATTTTAAAGAGATATAATACTAAGTTTGGGGAACAATGACTTAAAATGACACTCTCATACTGCTATAAGTTTGTGCAAATTTTCAGGGAAGGGAATAAAGCAATATATAAGAGGCAGAAATAAAAACGGGAGCGAGCTATAAATACATGCCCACACTCACTGGAGCATTAGCTGACATAAAAGAGGTTCAATAACCCCACAACAGGGGAATGAGAGCACATTACATCCCTGCGCCGCAGTATAATGTCACACACTGATTACGGGTTGTGAGACTATGAGAACGGTAGTAAAACCTCCACAATTGACCACCTCTCTACATTGACCATCTTCTTAAATTGACCAAATATTCAAAGACTGGACATGCTCTACATATATGTATCAGTACTGTAGGCCTAGTTCCTTATGTTGACCATCTCCATATGTTGACCAGTTTGTTACAGTCCCTTGGGTGGTCAACTTACAGAGGTTCTACTACATAGAGAAATATGGCAAATGTTGAGTATATATATAAAATACAAAGTTTCATGTAAGTAATGAGCACATCTGTATTAAAATGTGCACATAGGTAGAGGCAGGAGGATAGCTTGAGGCCAGGAATTTGAGACCAGCCTGGGCAACAAGTAAGATGCCATCTGTACAATAAATAAATATCCAGGAGTTTCTCATGCTTATAGTCCCAGCTACTGTCTGAAGTGGGAGAATCACTTGAGCTCAGCTTAGGCAACAGAGTAAGACTCTGTCTCTAAAAAAATAAATACATAAAAATTTAAAAATTTGTATTTAAAATTTTTTTTGAGACAGAATCTTACTCTGTCACCCTGAGTAGAATGCCATGGCGTCATAGCTCCCAGCAATCTCAAACACTTGAGCTTAAGCAATCCTCTTGCCTCAGCCTCCTAAGTAGCTGAGATTGTGGGTGCCCACTATAATGCTCAGCTAGTTTTTCTATTTTTTGTAGAGATGGAGTTTCACTCTTGCTCAGACTGGTCTCAAATTCCTGAAATTAAGCAATTCACTGCCCTCAGCCTCCTTCACTAGGATCACAGGCATGAGCCACTGCACCCAGCTAAAAAATCTGAAAATTTTAAAAATGTGCACATAATATGTATATATAGAGAGAAAGACTGGAAGACAATATATGAAGGCAAAAAAAAGCTATGGGGCAGCATTGAAATTAAGGATGTCTCTTATTTTCCTTAAAAATGTATTTAGTGGTTGGTTGCAGCAACTCATGCCTGTAATCCTAGTGCTTTGGTAGGCTGAGGTGGGTGGATTGCTTGAGCTAAGGAGTTTGAGACCAGCCTGAACAAGAGCGAAACCCCCGTCTCTACTAATAATAGAAAAATTGGGGCAAGAGGATAGCTTGCACCCACGAGTTTGAGGTTACTGTGAGCTATGATGACGCTATGGCACTCTACCCAGGGCAACAGTTTAATAATCTGTTTTAAAAAAAAAAAAGATATTTAGTGTTATTACACTGGGTTAATTAATTTTGAAAAGGAGGAAGTCGTTGAGGGGAGGTGAAAGTCATACTCTTCTAGCTCCTTCCTATACACATTTGTCCTAAATTGACAGAGGGGAAGGACTGCATCTGTTTATTCAGTGTATACTCAGCTTCCAGCCAATGCCTAGCACATATCAGGTGCTGGATAAATATTTGTTGAATGAATCAATGAAAATGCCTACAGTCTAAATGTCTCAACCCATGGTTGCTGGGTACATTTCAGTCTGGGAAATAAAGAAGAACTTTATTTTTTGCTGGAATCAAAAAATGAAGGCCTATTCACAATGGCAATTCCCTGGTCTTCTTGGTAAGTGAATTTGGGCATGGAGAACCCAGGGAGAGACAGTCTGCTAAGGAAAACCCAATTACCAGTGAGGAACATATGTTGCCCTGAGGCCTCTGCTGCCATAACAACATCTTGTAACTATAACTACAGCCCTGGAGGGCTTTGGCCCCATCAAATATGGAAAAGGATGTCTTCATCATAAGACAGCTTTGTGCCCCACTGCCTTCCCTAGGGAGCCTGGATCAGGAAAGGAAGGCAGAGAGGTGGAGGAAGGAGGGGAGATGAAGGGCAGGAGTGGGAAGAGAACTACTATTGAATCAGAATCAGAGTAATTTTTTAAGCAATTTTCAAAATGTGGTTATTTGACTGTTTAGCTTTGGTAGTTATTTATAACCCCAGCTGCAGAGGCGGAGAACTGTGCCTGAGCCTGCTGGGATCTGTCCAATAAATAATTTCCCCCAGGGCGGGGCTGGGGCTGGGGGTGAAGGGTGATATAAAGAACAAATTAACAAGTGGCCAGAAGGTAAGAGAAGTTCCAGCTCATCTCCTTCAAGCATAGGGAAGAAGGGCTCATTAGTGATTATGCTGCCTCTAGTTTTAAAGAAGCTGCAAATGAAAAGATTTTAGTATGAATTATGATCACATCAGCAGCCTCTGATTCTGAGATTCTCCCAAAAGGATAGAGACTAGACCAATACTTTGACTCAGAAGTTGTAAGATTGGCATGGCTACACTAGTATTGTCTTTAAAAGGTCAAGGCATGCTTCCCCTACCTTACAATACTGCACACAAAGGAAATGGCTGTGCCTCACCCCTCCTGGTCAAAAAGAGGTTAAGAGAGAAGACGACTGGTTTTGTGCAAGTCTTTCCCAACTGAGTCAACAATTGGCAGTGGGGTCAGGAATTTGCCATCCCATTTACTGAGCCCTTTTAGATGCCATGCAGTAAGAGAAAAGCTAGAGATGCTGTGGCCTGTTAGGCAAGGATCCCATCCTCTAGAAGCAAACAATGACTGATAAAGAAAAAGAAATTGCCCACCACTTCCAGTCCAGTCTCCTTAGCGGGGCATTGAAGACACTGCATGGACTGGTTCCTCAAACCATTCCTACCCTTTTTCTTTTTTTTTTTTTAGATACGAGTCTCACACTATTGCCCCAGGCTAGAGTGCCATGGCATCAGCCTACCTCACAGGCACCTCAAACTCCTGGTTTAAAGTGATCCTCCCGCCTCCCTCCAGAGTAGCTGAGACTTCAAGCGTGTGCCCCACCACACCCAGCTAATTTATACCAAGTCAGTCACCCCCATAGACAATGATACTTCATACTTCTGTACTTTTGCACAAGCTGTTTCCTTTGCATGGGAAGCCACTATTTTCCTTGTCCACTGGCAAACATTCATTCTATCAAATTCCATTCTTGTTTTACCTCTTTTATGAATCCTTTCCTAAACCTTCCAGATGAAACACTCCACTTCCTCCTCTGTACCACTTCTGAACCTTGCTTTTCCTTCTACTTTTCCATGGAATAATCCACAGTATTTGGAACTATGAGCTTACTCCCCTGTCTTCCCTACTGGGCTCTAAGCTCCTTTAGGGGAAAGATGGTGTTTTTTCCATTTTGGTGTGACTCAATGCCTGGTATGTAATGCCTGGGTAATCACTCTGTATCATTTGAGTTAAAGTGAGGTTGAACAAGCAAAAGTAAATAAACACTGAGGCCAAAATTGCACAAAATTAGGTGTTATAGCCATGACTAGGGTGACAGAAAATATAAATAACAACAGTCATCCATTGAGTAATTACTCTATGTCAGGAATTACTTGAAGTGTTTTATAACACACATCTCCTTTATTTCTTATAACGACCTTGTGAGGTGGACATTAATATCCTCACTTTACAGATGAGAAAACTAAGGCATAGCAAGTGGCAAAGCTGAGACTCAAATACAGATCTGACATGAAAGCCTGTGCTGGTGACTAGTAGAACTGATGAATAAAGCAAATACAATTTATGTTCCTATCATCTGTTGGAAAGAGGACTGGGGACCGGAATTATCTACCAAATTATATAAGACGAGTATAAATAAGCAGCAAGTGCAAAATAATACACTTCTATGCCCTACTACCTTGCAAAGAATAAACAGGAAAGATTTTCTTTTATATATATGTGTGTATGTGTGTGTATGTATATATTTTGTTGTTGTTTTGAGACAGACCCTCAAGCTGTCACCCTGGGTAGAGTGCGTGTCACAGCTCACAGCAACCTCCAACTCCTGGGCTTAAGTGGTTCTCTTGCCTCAGCCTTCCAAGTAGCTGGGACTACAGGCGCCTGCCACGACACCTGGCTATTTTTGGGTTGTAGTTGTCATTGTTTGGCAGGCCAGGACTGGATTAGAACCCACCAGCTCTGGTGTACGTGGCTGACGCCTTAGCCACTTGAGCTACAGGCGCCGAACCCAGGAAAAATTTTCTAAAGAAATAAATTTTAAAAAGGATCGGGAGGTACATCCAGACTGGAAGAAAAGCCCATGACAAAGTGTAAAGAAAGTGTAAGGCAGAGAGTGCGTGCGTCTGAGAAGTCTGATAGATAAGGATGGACAATCAGTCCAAGGCTTTGAAACTATCAATTCCTACTTGGGGAGCTTATTGTCATGATAAAAAATAGCCCTCAAAGTGAAGATTATATTTGGTTGCAAAAAAAGAAAGAAAAAAAGGGCTTGGCGCCTGTGGCTCAAGTGGCTAAGGAGCCAGCCACATACACCTGAGCTGGTGGGTTCGAATCCAGCCTGGGCCCATCAAACAACAATGACGGCTGCAACCAGAAAATAGCCAGGTGTTGTGGTGGGCGCCTGTAGTCCCAACTACTTGGGAGGCAGAGGCAGGAGAATCGCTTGAGCCCAAGAGTTGGAGGTTGCTGTGACCTGTGATGCCACAGCACTCTACCCAGGGGGACAGCTTGCGGCTCTGTCTCAAAAAAAAAAAAAAAAAAGATTTCCCCTTTCAGCTGGGTATGGTGGCATGCCTGTAGTCCCAGTTACTTGAGACTGAGGTGGGAGAATCACTTAAACCTAGGAGTTCCAGATCAGGCTGACAAAAGAACAGGCTAGAGCAGCGGGTTCTCAACCTGTGGGTTGAGACCCACCGGAACTGTATTAAAGGCTCACAGCATTAGGAAGGTTGAAGGTTGAGAACCACTGGGCTAGAGTCTGTCTGGAGGTGGGAGGAGGACAGATCCCCCCTCTCCAATCTAATTATACTTAGTTGGTCTACTCTAATCTCAAGTACTATAAACATTTTTTTCCTTATGATCATATTTCTATCCTACTGGTGTTAGTTTTCTCATCTTTCTGTCAGAGTGTACACTTTCCAAGGACAAGAACCTTTTTTTTTTTTTTGCAGTTTTTAGCTGAGGCTGAGTTTGAACCTGCCACCCTCAGTATATGGGGCCAGCGCCCTACCCACTCAGCCACAGGTGCTGCCCAAGAACCACATTTAAATGAAATTGTAAACTCTTCAATGTCAGCTGCAGTGTTAGAGAATCCAGTGTAAGAGATTAATTATATTGAACACTTGTAATGCTGGTACTATGTATTTGTATGATGGATGGTTAGGTCAGGATCTTATTCTATTTATTTATTTATTTATTTAACAGAGTCTCACTTTATCGCCCTCGGTAGAGTGCTGTGGCGTCACACTGCTCACAGCAACTTCCAGTTCCTGGGCTTAGGCGATTCTCTTGCCTCTGCCTCCCGGGTAGCTGGGACTACAGGCTCCCGCCACAATGCCTGGCTATTTTTCTGTTTTGCAGTTTGGCCAAGGCTGGATTTGAACCCGCCACCTTTGGTATGTGGGGCTGGTGCCCTACTCAATGAGCCACAGGAGCCGCCCACAGGTCACATTGTAAATAAATTGTAATTTGAGGCTCGGTGCCTGTGTCTCAAC
>CAUYON010208573.1:0-10463 GCA_963573935.1 Arctocebus calabarensis | reverse complement strand
AGGTTCGAATCCAGCCCGGGGCCTGCCAAACAACAATGATGGGCTGCAACCAAAAAATGGCCGGGCATTGTGGCGGACGCCTATAGTCCCAGCTACTTGGGAGGCAGAGGCAGGAGACTCGCTTGAGCCCAGGAATTGGAGGTTGCTGTGAGCTGTGATGCCATAGCACTCTATCCAGGGTGGCAGCTTGAGGCTCTGTCTCAAAAAAAAAAAAAGAATAAAGAAATTAAGAATTAATCATAGTAAATTTTGATTTAAAAAGATTTCTATCAAGTCTTTGTTAATCTTGTTATATGGTTGGAACTGCAGGAGAATCTACCATGCTTTAAAACAGTGGTTCTCAACCTCCCTAATGCCGCGACCCTTTAATACAGTTCCTCCTGTTGTGGTGACCCCCCAACCATAAAATTATTTTTGTTGCTGTTGCTGTTTTCAAAGATGAGGCCTCTGAAACTCTGAAGATGAGGACAGTCATTGTTCCACACTTGGTGGACCATTCCGGGCAGTGTTTGGGTAAAGCTAGAAGCTTGGGGAAAAGTGGGATTTGGGGGCAGAGGTAGAGGCTTACATGGTCCAGTGAAGAAGCTGTTATCTCTCAGTTGCCGCCGGACACAGTCAGCTTTAATCTCTGTGTCCTGGCTGGACAACGTGCGTCAGCTGCTCGGGCTCCAACACCAGCATGTGGGGTGCAGAAGTTGGAGGCAGCCCCAACTTGTCTCTTTTTTCATTCCAGACTCGTTTCTGATGGCACGTGTCTGGAGGGGAGGGGGTCTGTTATGTCGCAGAACCAAACCAAATAAAACTGGAACTGCAGGGAGCGGCCACTGGGCTGTGCATGTCCATGTGTGTGTTTTCTGCAAGTTACACCTGCATTAACTACATACAGAAACATAGACAAGAAGCAAAACACAGCCACGAAACCTCCAGGGGTAGAGGAGCTGGGGTGGTGCTCCGTTCAGGATGCACAGCCCAAATTCCCCCATCGAGGTCGGTCACCTACTTTTCTCCTTTCCCCCTTCATAGGCACCTGGGCTTGCCCAAATGTTGCTCTCTCTGCTCAGTGGTGATTTTATGCTTTTTACATGAGTGATTTTACAGGGGAGCTCAGGCTGCTGCAAACCTACTGGTCTTTGACCTGGAGGGTGGCTGGACATGCAGTTTGGGAAATCACATGGCTGGCGACAGGGGAAGCCCATGTCTGTTGAGCTCTCACCTCCCCAATGTTGATTTTGCCCCTTATTAGATTAAAAGTGTCTTTCCACAGTTGGTTCCTTCAAACCAGAACCCTAACAAAGTGTGCGCCGGTGCATTTGAATATTATACCTCTTAAAGCTTCATAAATCTAAAATAGTCCTTCTTCTCCCACCCTTTTCTGCCCATGCTTTTGATTTGATGAAGAAATTGGGTTGCTTGTCTAGTAGAATGGCCCCCATTCTGGATTATGCTGGCAGTTTTCTTTAAAACTTGTCCCACTGGGCCCTGCATTTTGGTAAAAGGTAGATGTCCGAGCTTGATTAGATTTGTGATCAGCTTCATTTGGCAGGATTCATTTATCAGTAGTGTCATCTACTTCCTGTTGGGTCAGCTCTGGAAAATTTCCGGCTGTTACACTTGCAGTGACACTGACATTGATTGCTGGAGTCCCGTGGTGGCAGCCTGATCCTTCCATTGTGAACTTCCACACTGACTTCTGTTCCTGTCGGCATCCACTGATAACTGTTGTTATCAGTTATTTCATTAGAGATTATTAATTGTTCTCTCTTCATGAGTTGGGAGGGAGCGTGAGATGAGATTTAAGCTGGCCAGAGGTGTCAAGGACAATTATCAACATAGATGCTACTTAGGGATATCTAGAGTTCATAGAAAAAAGCAAAGGTTGGCTTGGTTCTTGCAAGTCCTTGTGAATACTTCCTATCATTAATGCTATTTACCATTTGCCTAAGCTTTTATAAATGTTACCAGGTCAGGTTTATTTTGTCGTAGCTCTTTTGAATAGCAATATTAAATTCTGTGCATTTATGCTAAGTCAGTTGTTTACCTTACATGGGGGCCTGTTCATCCCCTAAATGAGGAGGTTGTGACCTAGGTTTACGAGACACATTTCCACATGATGTGCAGACCTTGCGAGAGGATCTTTTTCAATTCGTCATTGAAAAGTTTCTGATGTGTAAGGACATTTATACTCCGTCTTCTCTTAGAAAAGGTCATTGATGAGAAGAGAATAATAAATCTGAAATAATTTTGTTCCGTGCTAAAATGTAAGAGAAACAGACCTCTCTAATGGCAACTTTTAACTTCATTGTTAAGAATGTGTGGCAAGGTTAGATGATTGCATTGTTTCCAGTAGGAAGTAAGTGAGAGTTAGGAGCATGGGCATTGCAAATGGATTTAATTTATGTATGCTCCGTCACTAACAGGCCACACTGCGAAATACTGTATCAGTCTGATCTGGGGACAGTATTAATATTTAATGGCCTATGGGATGGACATACAGTAGAACCTCTGTAAATTGACTACCCAAGGGACTACAACGAACAGGTCAACATACAGAGGTGGTCAACATAAGGAACTAGGTCTCCTGTGCTGACTCGTACACGTGGTGCATGTCCCGTCTATGATGGTCAACTTAAGGAGGTGGTCAGTGTAGCGAGTTGGTCAGCTATGGAGGCTTTACCATACGTTGATCCCTACTTTTGACACCGTGAGTTCCTCGTAACCGTACTCACTATGAAAAGGATCACAAAGTAGGTCCAAGGATTGGAATGGTCATCGTGTCATAATGAGCAGTCGTGCCTTTGAGCATACGCTTGTTATCACATAAATCATGGCTATGACCAATAAGTCATAAAGAAAAGACATCAAAACCCCAAACCTAAAAGACTTTGAAATCGTAAATGACGGTGTGTCGTTAGAGCGGGTTTGAGCTTGGAGAAGCCATGGAAATGAAAAGATTATCCACTCAAGACTCCTCATTTGGGGTGAATAAACCAACGCGTAGATGTGTTAAATAGCTTCCCCCAGATCACACAGCCTATGATGGGTAGTGCTGGGACCAAAACCACAGTAATGACCATTAATATTTGAGTGTTTCTTATGCACATGCTAAACGCTTTTAACATGCATCATTTTTTTTTTTTGATCCTCCCGACAGCCCGGTGATGTAAGACCACAATGGGCTGCTGTGTTTTCCAGGGAGGACGTGGAGACACAGCACCGTTCAGTAGCTTAGTCAAGATCACGTGGACTCAGATACGTTCAGCGCAGAGAACACGCTCTTCCCTATGGGACTCCTTTCAGGCTCACTCATTCATTTGTTCCTTCCTTTTTATTATTATTACTTTTAAAACTTCATTATTCCTTATTATATGTTATTTCCAAGGGCTCATAAACATTGCCTTTCAAGAGCCTTTCAGATACTCTTAAGATCTGTTTTAAAAAACCCACCAGCTCCAACTTACTTTGTAAATTGTGGTCAATGAGAAATGCTGCACTAGCTGTGATAAAAGTTATTTAAGTAATTACCAGGTTTGCTGGGCTTACAAGTGTTTGAAAGAGCTTTTGGGTAATAGGTGGTTCCGGAGTCTTAAAAAATGTCTAGGTAGGTTTGAACTAACAGCTTTCTTTTGATAAATGTCCTTTGCCAACCGAGAGCTTTAAGGGTAATTGCTTTGATCATTCATAAAAATTAAAAAAAAAAAATCATTACTCATCCTTCAGATACTTGAAAACATCACCAAGGAATTGACTTTTGATGGGTCTGGAACCCTCACTGTCACTTCTGCCTCTTCTTGGGTGGTACCTTGGGCAATCTCCTGAGGCTGAGGTTTTCATAAAGATCAGGTGTAATTTGGGGAGGAAGTGTGTGAGGTGATAGGTGGGGAGAAATGGGGTAAGAAGTTTCCCAGAGGCCACGGGAGAGGGCATTTGGTATTGATCTGGGTGTGAGCCTCTTGTGTTTTAAGGTGGTTTGGCACACTCTCCCTCTTCTCTGTCTGCGCTGACCGCTGAGAGCCCAGCATGGGTGCCCAGACTCAGCTACCTAGGTTAAGCCAGCACACAGGCAGGGGAGGGTGGGACGTCCCGAGACATGTCCATGTAGACCTGGTTTGTATTCTGATCCATTAGTGACTTTAAACAATTTGTGATAAAGTAAGTACACTTGGCTTTGCAGCTATTCATACATATGCCTGGAGTAGGTTTGTTTGTTTTGCGTTTAAATGCTTCTAAATTGTAATTCTTCATGAGCTTCCTGTTTCATACTTACAGCTAAAATATGTGATAATTGACTCTACCAAGACTGGCCCCCACCTCCTGCCTGCTCTCCATTTGTGCTAGAAACCAAACAGCTTGCAGGAACCGTCTGGAACATGTTGCACGCATGTGCTTCTTGGTAGACCATAGCACATAGCTGACTAATTTCAAAAACTGCCTATTTATAGCCCCTTCAGAATCATTGTCAGACATCAGGCACTCTCTGTTCTAACATCCTGGTGATTAACATGGCTTTGTGAAAGGAGGGGAATTATTTTTTAATTGTGAATGAGTCACTGAATAGTCTCTTTTAAATACACACCCCACCAGACCTCTAAAGTGTGTCACCCTAATAATCTGTCTATGTTGTGGTTTTCGACAGTCCTTGGAGGATTGAATGAGGGCTGAGACCTTAGGGAGCACGAAACCTCTTAGTTTACAGGTGAACCTGCAGCGTAGGGCTGCTGAGCTCCCCAGAACACAAAGCCCCTTGGTGCACAGCTAGCCTCTTGCAATGTCCCCTTGACGTCTCATTTATGAAGCTTTCCTTCACTGTCACCCTACCTACCCCATGCACTGGTGCTTGCCACCACAAAAGAAGAAAAACAAGGACAGGAAACAGAACTTCCTCGTTACTGGGATGATGGCGATGATTTTATTGCAGAAGAAAAAGAAATGATGTTTAAAATTCTGACATCCTCTCTGGGAGGCCAAGGCGGGTGGATTGCCTGAACTCACAGGTTCAAGACCAGCCTGAACCAGAGTGAGACCTTGTCTCTAACAATTGCTGGGCATTGTGGCGGGAGCTTGTACTCCCAGTTACTCAGGAGTCTGCGGCAAGAGAATTGCTTGACCTGAAGAATTTGAGGTTGCTGTGAGCTGTAACTCCATGGCACTCTACCGTGGGTGACAAAGTGAGACTCTGTCTCAAAAAAAAAAAAATTCTGTCATCCTAAAAGACTGTCTTTTTTTTTTGAGGTGTGTGACCGGTTGTTATTCATACTAATAGAAAGTCTTCAATAGTCTTGTAAACATCAAACATAGTCCTACCATAAACAAAAGCCAAGGTATTTATCTGGGTCTGAGAATGGCCTTTGCCAGTTGCTGTCTGTGGTCCACATTTCAACTCCTTGGACTAAGCAGCTTCTGGTGATCAGAAAAACGTACGTGTGTGAGTTCCTTTTAATGTAGTTCTGTAAATAAACAACATGAGAATAAAGACATGAATTCCCTCTATGGTAGGGGAAGGAGGCCTCTCACCTCGCCATTACCCAGAGTCTTTTTCGGGTGTTCCGTTATCATTTATGACTGTAGTTATGATATTGGTGTACTAGAGAGAAGGCCTGAGCAGCACGGTGTAAGTACTTTTTTTTTTTTTTTTTACCTCATTGGGCTCAGGTTTTCTCTCCTGCATGATATGCACTGGTGTCTGCCTGCAGCACAGGTGTTAACAGGTGTTAACAGATGTTAATGTTCTTCTTGTGTTTGTCCTCCAGCTCCCTGCTGGGCCCCGGTTGGTGTCTTAGGTGATGTCACATGTGACTGCACTCTCACCCCATGGAGCCTTTGCAGTTTCATCAGGACTTAATTAGAGTCTGCCTCCTTTTGGGGTGAATGTCTATTTCACCTGCACTGTCCTCACTGTCCTCACTGCAGGGCCAGTGTTATAAGCAGCAGTGGAATGTAGACATGGGTCAGGAAGCTTGTGAGGCTCGAGGGCCCAGACTGGAAACATGGGGTCAATTGGAGAGTGGAGGGGAGACCCTGGGCTCAAAGGTATGGATGGCTCTTAGGCAGCTTGGGTTGTTAGAGAAACCCAATAGATGGGGTTGGCTTAAACAGCTGGCATTCCTTTCTCACAGTTATGGAGGCTTGGAAATTCAAGGTTAAGGTGCTGGCAGATTCAGTGTCTGGCTTGGTTAGGGGGGAGGCTACTTCCTGATTTGCAAAAAGAGGCAGCTTCTGCTGTGTCTTTGTGTGATGAAGACGTCATCTCTCTCCTGTCTCTTCTTGTAAGGGCACTAATCCCATTCGTGAGGGCTGCATCCTTATGGCTTAATTACCTTCCTAAAGCTCTAATTCCAGATACCATCACATTGGGTGCTAGGACCTACTGGGTGGGGTGTAAGGGAGTGGACCAGGGTCCCGTGTGCCCTCTTGGTGCTGTTTATAACTACTGTTGGGAAAGTGTTTCTTATTCCTGTTTGCTGTGAGTTCTCTACCTTTTTGGGAAGAGTTGATGTACTTAATGAATTTCCACACAAACTATTTATTTGGGTATCATCATCTGATAGACTGGTATCATGTTTTGAGACTCCTTTGTGGTGCAGTGGAAGCAAAGAGGCCGCGGACTGGGGCCTGTGGGATGAGAAAGCATGGCTCTCATCCTCCCCTGACCTGGGATGTCCTCTTCCACCTTTGGGACAACTCTCCTCTGGTCACTTGCTAATGTCCTGCACTTTTCCATATCTGACTGGGAACTCTGAGGACGGGGGACCATGACATCTGTGTCCCCTGTAGGGTTCTGCATAGAATCAGTGCTACCTCCTGGGTGCTGGCTGCCGCCCTGGGTCAGATACCGATGAACTGATGGATTCAGACCCCAAGTGTCCCTGTTTCTTATTGTGTGCTGTGTTGATTGTCATTAGGTCCCGACTTGCTTGGTCACCTCGAGCAGTCTTTGTTTTGGCCGCAGGCTGTCATGGTCTGGATCCCTTCAAGGAGCTGGGAGTTCCTGCTAGAACACAGCTCACTTCTGTGTCTGTTTCCTACCAGCCCCCATTTCCTAAGGACTTGCCTTGAAACACACACAAGGATGACAAGAACAAGTGCTTGCAGGGGGCGCATCGCCTCCTACTTTGTACTGTGTCCCAGGCCCTGGGTTTCAGCAGTAGCCTTGAGATACTCAGAACAGTGTCCCCTCAATGTGGGAATCCGGAAGATTCTGCTAGTGAGTAGATGAAAGCCTTGCAGGTTTGCCTGGTGGTTCCTTTTCCCTCTGCCCCCTCCAGCTTTCTGCCAGTGTGAACTTTCCCCTTTCCTGCGTAGTGGCGGGGGTTGGCATGTAAATGCCCAGGTTGGTTGGGCCGAGCCTTTTTCTTCTTCTGTCTCCACCCACCCTATCTTTATGACTTGGGTGGGGTGGTGTGTCCGGCCACAACTTCCATGACCCCGTTTTAAAAAAGGAAAACAAGTGGAGAGCAGTGCCCCGTGCTTGTGATCTCCCACGGGTGCCAGAATATATTCAAACGTAGAAGGAGGGCAGCCTCGGCGAGGGGCGGTTGCTCCAGGACGGTGAGCTTGTGCCCCAGGTCTGTGCTGGGCATTTGTGTCACTTGTCACGAATGAGCAGCACCTACTTCCCTCGCAGTAGGAGATCTCCCTACAGCGTCCTGACTCTACAATCTTATTATAAGACACTGACTCCCTTGTTAGCCAAGTGGAAAAGGATGTGTCCTTGCCTCTTCCTGGGTCACTTCTGCCAGAGGAAGACTTTTTCTCTTTCCAATTTCTTTACATTGAGAAGTAGAATGATTCTCCGGGCTCTGGAATAAGACTGCTCAGGCCCGCCTCTGGGGTCTGCAGTGAATTACTCTGCCTGAGTTTCAGCTTTCTTAACAGCAAAATGGGGATAAGAATAGTGCCTCTTCATAGAGTTTTACGGTTACAAAGTTTGTGCATTAGCTATGGAGTGCGTGTAGCAAGTGCTCCATAAAATGTTAAGAAAAAATGGTGCGCTGTTAGTGACTTACACCTCGGTGATGCTCTGGTACTGGTTTTAGAGGTGTGGTTGTGGTTTATTCTCTCATCACGATCGGAGCAAATTGTTTGAGAACCACGTGTGCATTTATGGTGTTGGCAAAGAACGATATTTGACATGGGAGTGTCCCAGAAAACCTGGCTTCCTCTGGTGACTCATGGCAAACAGGAGGATGATCATGTTCTTCACTGTTGGAGACGGGATTTTACTCTTAGGTACCAGAACAGGGAGTATTGACTGTTGTCACAAAGACTGTGTCACTAGATGCCAAAATTGAGGCTATTAAGCTGGGCAAGCATCCTGTACAGTTTTGAACAATAATGCTCAACTCCCCAGGGCTTTGATTTACACATTAGTCCTGGTGTGGACACTTGGAGGTGATACCAGTCAGAGTTAGATGTCCCCTGAGAACATCCCGATGGCTCAATGAGGTTGTGGCCAGGATGGCCTTGAACATCTTTCAGGCCAGTTGATGGCACTACCTTTGTTCGGTGGCCTGCAAATTAAGACTTTTATGGGCTGTGCCTTGAATTGTGAGTGAATCTGAGGCCGGGCTTGCTCAGCCACCTTTCTGACCTCCCCGCTGCTGCCCCACTAGCCTGTTGGCTGTTTTTCCTGATCAGCCAAGCACAAGCTTGCCCGGGGCCTGGAAAGCTTGCTGTGTTTGGAAAGCTAACTGCTGAGGCCTCTGGGCTACGCTGATGAGTACACCCTACATCTCCTTCTTGCTCTTTTCTTTGTCCTCCTAACCCTGCACCAGCCCCACTGCAGGTCCCGTGTACCCACTTGTGTGTCCCCTGTCTTCCTGCTCCCCTGGGCCTGCCATGGAATCAGCGTTTTTTGCTGGGCGTGTCCAGCAGCAGAGACTCCCTTTAGTTCCTGCTGTAGTTTGCTGTAACTTCAGGTGTCCTTATGAGATGCTCCCTGGACTTTCCAGAGCGACACACAGCATGACCCCTTTGGGTTTGAATCTCGGAGGGCAACTGTATCATCTGTCTTCTCCGTAATCTGGCAGAAGGAAAAGATACCTGGGAAGAACATTCTGCAGAACACATCAAGTTCCACCTTGGTTAGGATCCTGGAGGCCAAGTGTGAGAATCCCCTCAGCATTTTTTCAGCGAATTGAAATGGATTAGAGGTTGGTGGAAGGCTGTGCGCTATCCTGTCCCTGTGGCCTTCACAGCAGTTTCTTTTAAAGTAGAAAACAGCCGTGTGTTCAGTGTGCTTTTATTTGTGCATAAATGAACAGAGAATATTGTCCACGTTGTTGCTCTTTGTTCCTTTTTTCAGTTTCCATCTGGAAAGCTGCTTTTAGACTATCCTGCCATGATATTTTTTTCTTTCCCTTGAGAAGATGGATACTAGTTTGTTTTTTTTTTTTCCTAACAATGAAAAAGTATATTGCTTTTAGGGGGAGCAGTCCTGGCTTCTAAGAAGCTCAAAACCAAATTTAATACCCAAATCTGGAAATTATGTTATCCCTCGGATGTAACACTTCTGCTGTCTCTTCTGTAGGGTAGCCTCAACTTTCTACTTACTTTATTTACCTCCTTCTATAGATGAGTTTTATTTGATGGTATCCCGATCTTCTTTGGAAAGAGCCAGGGAATGACAAAATAATTTTATTCTCTCCCATCTCCTAACGTGCAGCATCGAGTAGCTAACTTGGCTTTGACATTCTGGTGCTTTTGTGTGTTTTTACTTGGGCAATGGAATTTCTGTATTTACTTCGAAGAATTTCCATTTCTTTAGCTGGTAAGCCCATGGTAGCAATTTTACGGTAGTCGGCAGCTAGGTGAAGAGGTGGGAAAACTTGTAAATGATCAAAGTACAGTTTTGAGGGGAATCTCTCCTTAAGGAAGTTTGCTATTATTTACTTTATAGACAAGAACAGAAAGTGAACAATTATGTGATATCTCCCGGCAAGTCTGAGGTGGATTCCTCCCGCACCCCCACCCGCCCAGGGAAGACTTGTCATATTTATAAGTTTTATAAGGCTTTATGGGCTCTCAATCTTTAGGTCCAGAGCCAATTAGGAAAAGCTGATTAAACAAAATGGTAACAACTTTGCCTAGTGTTTTATTTCAGTGATGAGATTCGGGTTACTTTGCACTCGAAGGCTTTAAATTTGCACTGTTTCAGGGAAACCAGATCACTTGACTTATGAATATTACAGTATGTCTACCATGTCTTCAGTGTTATTCTTTTTAAAGGACTTAAGTTTTTTTTTTTTTTCTTCATTTACTAGCTTAGCACTTCTTTTATTCCAAGAATTCCTTTAGTCCCTGGGATATGTAACAAATGATGCTTGCTGAATCTACTTTGGTGACGATTACATTTTAATAAATTAGTTTTCTTTTTTTTTAGACAGAATTTATTTACAGAAAAGAATACAGAAAACAGTAAAGCTCCTGGTAGAGAGAGAGAACTCAAGTGGGGAGAGAAAAGCTCT
>CAUYON010208565.1:0-40616 GCA_963573935.1 Arctocebus calabarensis | reverse complement strand
CTTTTCTAGGCAGAATTAATCCAACTGAGGTTTATAGAAGTGATGCAGTAGCAGAAATGTTGGGTTTGAAGGGAGCCACCTGTATCCTAAGGAATGGGAGTTCCTGGCAGCTGCCCAGGTCCTGGATTCTCTGAGAGCTTTGGTCAAAAATGACCAAATGCTCCAAAGTAAGGCAAGGATGGACAGAGCTTATTGAGACAGACAAAGATAGGCTTACAGAGTGAGGCAGTTTACAATGCAGGGTGTGTTCACCACAGTCAGCAAATGGGCCTCTATTGGCAGGGCAGGTAGGCAAAGAGGCCCTGAGCGTGGAGTTGTCAGTCTACTGGTGTCATTGGCTCCTATTTGTGACGCTCATTTTTCCATTCTTGTGATACTTTTCTTAGGATAATGTTCTCAGATCTACCCCGGTTGTTACACAAGATGTGAAATTGTCACCTTTGGCTGTTTATCTGCATAGTGTTCCATGGGATACCTAGAACAGTGTTTCTTAATGTAATTATGTATTGGAGGCCTTCTCGGTTGGTTGTGTCCACTCTTTGCAGTTGTGAATCGTGCTGCTGTAACATTCCTATGCAAATGTCCTTATGGGAAAATAACACTTGGAGGTGGGTGGTGGGTATCTAGTGATGGGAGTAAAGGATTGCCAGATCAAGTGGAAAGTCTACTTTTAGTTCTTTGAGGAATCTCAGTGCTTTTTCCACAGAGACCGCACTAGTCTGCAGTTCTACCCACACTGCTGTGTGTTCTCACTACATTCGCCAGCATTTGTTGCTTTGGGAACTTGTGATGTGGCCATTCTGGAAGTTATGTGATGTCTCGAAGTGGGTTTGATTTGTATTTCTGTGAAGTTTAGGCAGGGTGATCATTTCTTCATGTGTTTGTGGACTATTTGTTTCTCTTCATCAGAAAAGTTTCTTTTCATGTCTCTTGCCCAGTTGTTAATGGGATTGTTTGATATTTTTCTTTCTGATTTGCCTGAATAGTGTGTATATTCTCAATATTCACCCTTTGTTGCATTCATAGCATGCAAACATCTTCTCTCATTTTGTAATTTGTCTCTTTGCTTTTTTTGCTTGTGTGCTTAGTTGTATAGAAACTTTTTATCTTCATCAGGTCCAATTTATTTATTTTGTTGCTGCAATTTTCAGTGGGGTCTTCTTCATATTTTTGCCCTAGGCTAAATAAAACTAAAACTATTCCGACATTTTCTTCTAGGATTTTTATAGTTTCACATCTTTAAATGTCTTAGCCATCACCAGTTTATTTTTTGAGTGATAAGAGGTGTGAGTTTGGTTTCAGTCTTTTACATGTGGCTAATCAGTTCTTCTAGCACCATTTATTAAAAATTTTATAACATTCTGTCAGTTACAAGTAGGACTGTTTCCTTAACTTTATCTCATATACTTTATTGTTAGCGTCTAGAAATACAAAAGTTTTGAATGTGGACCTACAACTTTACTAAATAGGTTTATCATCTCTTAACTTTTTTTGTTTTGTGACAGAGCCTCAGGCTGTTGCCCCGAGTAGAGTGCAGTTACATCATAGCTCACAGCAACCTCCAACTCCTGGGTTTAAGCGATTGTCCTGCCTCTGCCTCCCAAGTAGCTGGGACTACAGGCATCTGCCACAATGCCTTGCTGTTTTTTGGTTGCAGCCGTCATTGTTGTTTGGCGGGCCGAGCTAGTTTCGAACCACAGCTCACAAGTTCGTGGCTACCTCCTTAGCCACTTGAGTCACAGGTGCCAAGCTGGAACATTTTCTCTTAATGTTTGATTTTTTGGGGGTGCGGGGGGAGAAACAGAATCTTACTTTATCACCCTCGGTAGAGTGCCGTGGCGTCACACAGCTCACAGCAACCTCCAACTCCTGGGTTTAGGCGATTCTCTTGTCTTAGCCTCCCAAGTAGCTGGGACTACAGGTGCCACAGCACCCAGCTATTTTTCTGTTTTTGCAGTTTGGCCGAGGCCAAGTTTGAACCCACCACCTTCAGTAATGGGGCCGGCGCCCTACACGATAAGCCACAGGCACCACCTGAGAAAACGATTCTTTTTTTTTTTTTTTTTTTTGAGACAGAGCCTCAAGCGGACACCTTGGATAGAGTAATGTGGCATCACAGCTCACAGCAACCTCCAATTCCTGGGCTCAAGTGAGTCTCCTGCCTCTGCCTCCCAAGTAGCTGGGACTACAGGTGCCCGCCACAACTCCCGTCCATTTTTTGGTTGCAGCCGTCATTGTTGTTTGGTGGACCCGGGTGGATTTGAACCCACCAGCTCAGGTGTACGTGGCCGGCGCCTTAGCCCGTTGAGCCACAGGCACCGAGCCACAAATGGATGTTTTGGCATAAAATACAGTAGAATCTCTCCCAGGGATCCAGGGGGAGCCGTATTCCCTGGCTGGGTCCGTGTGGAGTTCAAATCCAAGGCCTGGGGCACCTGGAGTTTCTGGGACTCTTCTTGCTTAGTAATTTGGCACATGGGTCCCTTTGGATCTGCCTCCTTCTCCCTCTTGTCTCTTCTGCTCAATCTTTCCTTGTTTTCCATCCCGCCCCCAGTTTTGTTCTAAGCTTTCTAACGTACTCCCCTCAGCTTTAGTCATTACCCCATCAGCTCCAGCTCCAGCTCCAGCTCCAGCTCTGACTCTGGAATTGTTCTGTTTCTCAACTGAGATCTTGAGAACAGGAGGAAGTCGTGGGCTTCCCTCCTTCTCATTTTGTTGGAAGCCATATCATACTTGCATTGTCTGTTCTTGGGATCATGGACTGACTTTGAGTCACCGAGCTGTAGCTTTGTCAGTGAACTGTGTCTGACTGCTGGGTGGCCCTCAGTCAAGTTGGCTTTGCCCCTCAGCGGTACCTGTAAGCAGATCATTTGAGTTAGAATGAACTCAGCACTAGCAGAAATGGCAATTTATGTCTAGATCTGGTGAATGTCAAGGAGCTGAGGTGGATTATAAATTCACCAAGAAAAAAAAATGCAAGAAGAGAAGTGGATTTCATGGATAATTTGGGAGGTCAGTTTAATGAAGTTAACTGCCATTAAAAATAAAATTAATAGTGGTGATATGCTAAGACTTGTCACTGGGGTATTCTTAGTTACAGAATTAAAAAATATTCTTAGGGCCTTAGTATTCCAAAATTTATAGGAAGCATTTACTATGAGGCTGCTTTAATCATTAAATAATAAACTTGAATAAAATTTGAGAAGCTGTTATTAGAAGTATATAGAAAATAACTAGATTTGATTCTCTTTCTGTCTAATTTGTACTTTTAATTTAAATCTAATAGCCATCCTTTGCTGGACCCTTACTAGATATCAAGCACTCTAGTTAGTGTTTTTTTTTTTTTTTTTTAAAAACAGAGAGTCTCACTCTGTTGCCCAGACTAGAGTACCTGGCATCCCCCTAGCTCACAGCAGCCTCAAACTCCTAGGTTCAAGTGATCCTCCTGCCACAGCCTCCTGACTAGCTGGGATACAGGTGCCTTCCACACATCTGGCCAATTTTTCTACTTACAGTAGACATGGGGTCTTCAAGCTGGTCTCTCGACTCTGAAGCTCATGTGATCCTCCCTGCTGGGCCTCCCAGGGTGCTAGGATTACAGACATGAGTCCCTGTGCCCAGCCTAATACTAGGTGCTTTTTATTCACTGCTCTGGGCATACCACGGATTCAGTTCATACGTGATGTGAGTGCTATTTCTCAGTTCAATAGCCGAGGAAGTTCCTGAACAGTTAGGTGACTTAGGGTTAAATCAGTAATGTAGTAATTACTCAGTAATGAGATGTACTTTCAGGAATATCTGACTAAAATTTATATAATGACAAAAATCTATTTTTACTTTTAGTTTTGAAATATTTCCAAATGCATATACTGTGGTGTTTGATTTAACCACCCGTAATTTAAGCAATGCATATATGTAGAAAGAAAGTGGCTTTACAGATCGATAAAAGGATAAATCACTGTGAAACTCAAGCTGGGTCTACTTGGCCAGGTCTTACTGCTCACTGCCAAATGAGAAAACGAAAGATGGAGCATTCAGCATATGCTGCTGTCTCTGGGGCCAGACATCTTTCTTAACTCTGTTTTAATTGTGTTGACTTTGTGTTTTGGCATTGCGTAGACATCTCAGTAGAAAACCCTTTATCAGCCCACAGATGGTTCTTCTTGGTGGCAGCTTTCATGTAATACCAGCTCCTCTCGAATTCACCATCCATCAACAGCTTGCATGAGAAAAGGGTTTGCTCCTTATCAGGGAATCCATAATTAAAAGATTATACAGCAATTTGAATACCTCAGTATTATTTATTTTAAATTTCCGAGATTTTTGTACGTGACGATATTGAAATTTTTAAACTCATTGGTGAGAGTGTTTTAGAGAGGATATCATTGGCTGTACATGCCAGTGATGTAGCTCTGTACATCTTAGATTTTTTTTCATGTTTACAGTACAATTAATTTTCTTTACCCTCATTGCTAACAACTAAATCTTTATTGTTAATTGATGTTTTTAGAGAGGCCCCTGAAAATGTATGAGGATGCTTTTGATCTCAAATGAGAAAATAGAATTATGGTTAGTTGGGATTAGGGAAATAAGAATTTATAAAGGTAACTACATTTGGACCAATGGAGAAAAACCTGGAAATCAGGGAGGATAAAAGTTACATATTATATAATACCTAACTCTGAGGTATAAACAGTTAGTTGTAGATGCTGCAATCTGTTATTACTCTCCTGGGATAACAGCAGTGTTGGTTTACATATTGAGGCTACATATAGAAAATTTGAAAATGCTACGTATGGGCTCCGTTGGGCTTGATCTTCTTACTTCCTAAATTCTAGTGTCGGGCTTGACCTTATTACTTACTAAATTCTAATGTTGGACTTGACGTTCTTACTTCCTAAATTATCAGAATTGGGGATGATTTACTTACACATTCCAGACAGTGAAAGTTTAGTAACCTTTAAAAATGACAGCATGTGTAAAAGTCCTGAGGAAAAAATCATTAGCAAAACTTACATATGAAAAACAGGTGAAATAAACTATGACCACTCTCATCATTGTTTTCCCAGATGAAATACACTTTGCCAATTTTAGTTTAGACGTGTTTATGTATAATTTTTTTTGGTTTATTTTCTATTGGCTATATTGTATTTGTAGCCTGCTATGGAGTTTAATTTTTAACATGCCATGGAATTTATAGTCATATAATGTGATCATTTATTTTTTTACATGTTGGAAACTGTTGACTGAATAAATATAATTTTGATATGTACCTGTGAAATTATCCAGAGTTTAAGTAATTATGTTTGAACATTCAGGTTATTTTGATAATTAGTAAAAAAGATTAAAAAGGCGCTACTAAGGAAAGTTAAAAATAACTGACACAGTTGAAGATAGTAAAGCAAAATTGTCACTGAGTTTTGTAATATTTTAATACTTAAAGCATCAAACTTTTTAAAAAGATTTGCCACCTTGATTTTGACATAGTATGTATAAATGTTCTCCTGAAAATTGTTTACTTTAAGTCATTGCATTATTTTAACATTATTTTTGTCTCTATTGTGTAGCAGTTTTTGACAGACAAATGTTCCTTTTTTCACCTTTATGTGATTAGAAATTCTAAGTAAAAATGATCACAAAACAAAACTTTTAATGTTATTTGGTAAAGATTCATTTTCTTTTTATCATTTGGACTTTAATCTTGTGTGAGGCTTCTCAATGCATAAAATGAAAGTATTTTTAATGATTTTTGTGTTCTGAACAGATTCAGACATAATAGAAAATTAGGAAGAAAAATTGAAAAATAATTAAAAAATTTTCTTCTAGAAACTACATTTCTTGGAACATTTCAGTGACTTTTTCATAAACTTTGTTGGTTTTCTATATTTTAAAGACTGAATACTGTGCAGTTTTACTTTGAGGTCTGTTTTAAAGAGTGTATTAGAGCCGGCTCGGTGCCCTTTGCACAGTGGTTACAGCAAAGCCACATATACCCAGGCTGGCGGTTCGAATCCAGCCTGGGCCTGCCAAACAACGACAACTACAATTAGAAAATAGCCAGGCATTGTGGCAGGCGCCTGTAGTCCCAGCTACTTGGGAGACTGAGGCAAGTGAATTGTTTAAGCCCAAGAGTTTGAGGTTGCTGTGAGCTGTGATGCCCCGGCACTCCACCAAGGGCGACATAGTGAGACTCTGTCTGAAAAAAAAAGAGTATACTATAGTCTTAAATGTGCAATATTTTTAGCAAATTTTTCTTTTATATATTTTTAATCTTTAAATAATAGTTGTACATATTCATGGAGTGCATAGTGATATTTTGATGCATATGATGTATAGTAATTGCCTAGCATGTTTTATAATCATATACTGTCTGAGTTCAGGCTCTAAGATCTGTACAGAAGGTGCTATGAGAAAACATAATTTCTGCAAACCCAGGATTTGGGTTTTTGTTCTAATTCTAGGTCTGATTTCTCCAGTTTAAGGTTCCTCATCATAAAAATTAAGAAATTAAATTGGAAGGTTGATCACAATGCTGACTCTAAATTGTGAAATAAAGTTAGTCTACTGCAGAACAACATATTTGCTTTTTTTTTTTTTTGTATAGACAGAGTCTCACTTTATCGCCCTCAGTAGAGTGCCTTGGCGTTACACAGCTCACAGCAACCTCCAACTCCTGGGCTTAGGCGATTCTCTTGCCTCAGCTTCCTGAGTAGCTGGGACTACAGGCGCCCGCCACAACATCTGGCTATTTTTGTGTTTTGCAGTTCGGCTGAGGCCGGGTTTGAACCAGCCACCTTCGGTATATGGGGCCGGCGCCATACTTGATGAGCCACGGCGCCGCCCACGGTACTTGCTTCTAACTTAAAAAATCTGCTTGCAAGAAAAAAAAATTTATTTGCCTTTAGTTTTCCTTTTATTCATTATTGGTGTTCATTCTTTGTCATAAAAATGCTTTCACCATGTAATAGGTGATTGTTTTTAAGTATACCAGTGTCTTCTGATTGCCTGACTTTTTTTGTAATCTTCATTTTTATGTCATTGGCTTTAGGATATGTACATATTTCACTGAAATTTTAACCTGATGATAAAAGCAGCAAAGTATTGTGTTATAGCTAGTTTTGCAAAGGTTTTTAATGATTTCAATAACATCAAATCACTTAAAGAAACTCATCTGCCATAACAGTTGTCAGAATGTCATGGCAGGTTCCATATGTCTGATTAAAGGTGTTGCTGTGCAGTGTTATACCCGGAGAAATTTACATTTTCTTGATTCTGTCAGTATCACTTCTAAAATATCTGTTAACATTTGAAACTTTTCTTCATCAGCAAACACACAAATACATTTGGTTTAACCCTTGAACATTTTCATCATTTTTTTTTTCTTTTTGTTGTGAGAGAATTTAGGCTTAGTGGTTTTTTCCTTAACTATTTTTGTCATCATAAAATATAGCAGAAGATAACTTATAAAAAAAGAAATTCTGCATTTACCCTGGAATTTTGTTTTCATTTGGCAAAGTCAAAACTAGCAAAATTTGTAAAAGAAAATTAATATGGTGAAATACCAGGTTACAACGTGGACTTCTGTTAATGTTAGTCACTGAATTTTTTAAAAAAGACTGAGAGAGAACAAACTTTTTAAGGTTAGAACATAGATACTTTTCAAGAATAGATTAAGCATATTGCTTTTATATTATCCCTATTGTAGAATTCCTGAGGAAGAACCCTAGCTACTCTGTAATAAGCTTGCCCCCCCTTTTTTAAAGTAACTTTTGCTTCCTTTTTAATTTGTTGCATGTAAATTTTGAACTTCTCTCGGCGCTCAGTAGCCTCTGTTAACTCTGACATTGCTAAGTAAGTACTCTTTTCATTTAGCAAATAGCTCTGTATTGATATCTAATATTAAGAAAACAAGTAGATCTTGGTTCAGAGTTACTTTCATATGGCTCTATTGTAGCTTCCTGAGAACAGGGACAGTGTCTTTTGCCAGAATATATTCCCAGACCTCAGGAAAGTGCCAGGCACAACAGATATTTTTAAATGAATACTTATTTGCTGAATAAATTAATGAATAAATGAATTTCCCAGCAGATGAGTATATTAATAGAACATGAGTAAGGCTTAGTTTTTTTGGTGCTAGATTTTCATTTTATAAACTCTAGGGAAAGTAGGGGAATATTTAATTTTTCATAGAACTTTTAGTCCTTGACCAGGCAAGTTCACCTGTCACTTTTGCATCTTACAGTGTTTCCAAGGCCACTAACACTGTCTCCTACAGAGGAGATGTTAAATAAATGATTGTTGGGGGAATAAATAAATGAGTGAGCCCTATCCCAGTCACCCTATTTTAAAAAAGAAAAATCACCAGAATTTGTTTTGGAAGAAAACATTGCCCATAAAACCAAATATATAAAAATGGCATTGTTGTCTTGAGTATTAAATCACAAAGAAAAATGAACAGACACTGAAAGTCTGAGAATATGATTTCTGGCATCTTGTTTATTCTCCATAGACATTGTTTTATATGGATTTTAAAAAGTCACGGGGGCCCTTCATTTTACGTGGGTGCAGCAGTGCAGTGAAGTTGGGTGATTTGTTTGTGGTCTATGGCTGGAGCTAGCTGGTGTCAGACATAAGTCAGAAATCATTGGTTCCCGGGCCGTGATCTGTGGCCTGGGCAGGACTAATTGCCTTCTCTTTTGGGTCTTGTCGTATGTGAACTGAGGACGGGTGACTGACCGCTTCGGGGGTGGGGGTCTTCATTATTGTCTGGCAAGCTTGTGAGGCCCCCAGACCAGCAGTAACCAGTGGGTGGAACTCGGCAGCTTGGTTGTAGCATTTCCTTGCTGCATCCTTGGTATTGCAAAGCATGGCCCAGGGAACCTCGGGTGTTAAGTGATGGCATCCGAAAGAAGCCTTTCCCAGAAACTAAAAAAATTCTCTGATACATGTTCGACATCCTTCTCTTCACTCCCTCACCCCCAAACTTGGGGAGTGTGACACTCTGCCCTAAACAATAGTGGTTTCCCCTTGTGATGATCCTTAAAATCTGGAGAGTTGGTTAAAAGATGGTAGGTGATAGGAAACCTCAGGTTCTTCCTATTTTGTTTTGTTTCCTTCCCCTTCCCTCCTCGCCCCTCCCCTCTTTTTCCCTCCCTCCCTCCCTTCCTTTTTTTTTGAGACAGAGTAGAGTGTAGTAGCGTCATCTTAACTCACTGCAGCCTTAAAATTCCTGGGCTCAAGAGAACCTCCTGCCTAGGCCTTCCAAGCAGCTGAGACTTCAGGCATATGCCACCAGGCCTAGCTCATTTGTAGTAGCATTTGGATTCGGGGGAGGGGAGTGTCTGTGTCTTGGTCATGGTGGTCACGTTTGCTTAGGTGGGTTGCTCTTGAATAGGCTGGTCTTGAACTCCTGACCTGAAGGGATCCTCGCCCTTGGACTCACAGAGTGCTAGGATTAGAGGCTCCAGCCACTGCTCCTGGCCTCTTGCTGTTATTCAACTTTGATTTGGTGAGATACTAGACTTAAGTGTTTTAGGGCCAATTGAGGGGGTGGGCACCTGAGAAAGCAGGTATAATGTAGTGAGAGCCATCCACAGAATAAAGGAGCACGTTTTCTCAGTCATGAAGCGTCATAGGTGAGTCGTATCTATTTAGCTGTAGACAAAAATAATGAAGTTGTCTGAAAAGATTAGAAACATTTGACCCAAACTTATTGAATTATGTGTCACAAGTATTAAATCACCCTTAGACCTTTACAGTTCCTTAGTTCCAGGAATGAAATTAACCTGAAGAGCAGCAGATATTTTATTTTCCGACAGTTTTAAGTGTTTATAGGAAGGACATTAAAAAATAGTTACAATTTTGATACAAATAGCAGTCTGTTTTAGATGACTAGCTAAGAGTGCTAGAACTCAAATTCTCTTGATTACAAGTCACTGAAACTGTACAAGTAATGTTAGATTATCAGCATGTCTTTTATACTTTACTATGTACTTATTTAGCACAAGATATGGGTCACTGATATGGCAACAGTTATAAATGTTTCTAAGTAGAATGTTGTCCTGTATATATTTCATAGGTTTAATTCTGTCCTTCCATAGAAAAGTGCTTCTTGTTGGCAGGGCATGGTGGCTCACACCTGTAATCCTAGATCTCTGGGACGCCAAAGCAAGGGGATTGCTTGAGCTCAGGAGTTCAGAAGTTTTGAGACCAGCCTGAGGAGACTCTGTCTCTACTAAAAGTAGAAAAAACTAGCTGGGCACGGTGGTGCACACCGGTAGTCCCAGTAATGCCTGTAATCTCAGGTACTTGGAGGCTGAAGCAAGAGGATTGCTCAAGCCTGAAAGTTCGAGGCTGCTGTGAGATACAGTGATGCCACAGCACTCTATCCAGGGCAACAGAGTGAGGCTCTGTCTCCAAAAACATAAAAACAAAAAACAGTGCTTATTATGAGTCTTGAGCAACTCTAGAGATTCTGAGGCTTGGGAATTAAGTGCCAAGTGATGTGTGTAAGGGCAGCATATACACATTTCTGGGGAGAACCTGTTTCAGTTTCAGGAGAAATTGAATGCATTTGCTACCGCATTGAGACAATGCCTATAATCACCCTCTTTTTTTTTTAACTCAAATAACTGTCAGTGGTAATGTGTAGAATTTAATGCACCAGAAAATGAATTGACCAGTGGTGTATTATGGGTAATATTTTAAAAAGTGAAGTGATTATTACACTGTTTCTATTTATTATGACAGCCTGGTTTATGCCTTTGTAAATATGAAAGTTTCGGTTAAATAAATACATTTCTAGTGAAGTAGGAAAATGGGATTTCCCCCTCTCCTTGGGTTTGTTTTTTCCATTTTACTCTGTTTTAAAACTTGTGGCTCTCACTAGACTACCTTGTAGATAGCAGATTTTATCCCTTTTCTCTCCTCACTGATCACTCTAAACAAACGGGCTTTGCTTGGTAGAGATATTATGTCTGATACGTTAGCTGTAGTGCTCCATTGCTTTTCATCTTTTTTCTCTATTTCTAAAACTTAGCCTTCCATTATTTTGTTTTCCTACAGTGTAATGTGATTGTAACTGTTGATGAAGCTACTTGTGACACGGATGAACATTGTCTGCGTGAGAGTTGATGATTGAGAGCTGTGTCTCAAGTCCCCTAATCAGACTTTTACCAATATGAAGACAAAGGGGGCATACTAGAACTGAAAGTATTTTAGCCCCTTTCATTAGATTGCAGCTTATTATCTATCTCTTTTATTTGGAGAATATGAAATATTCCTCTAATTTCTTTATTTAACTTTTTTTTTTTTTTTGATACGAAGAGATCGTTTTCTCTCCATCCCGGTAGGCCGGGAGCTGCTCCCAGTTCTGTTTTCTCAGATGTGGGATTAGTAGATTGTGCTGCTGGTTTTGAGCCTTTCTCCTGAGAAATACCCAGGGAGGGAGGCGGCCTTTGTTCGGAATCTTTGCTGTGTCCCCTACAGACAGGGAGAACAGAATTCCCAGGGAAACAGTTCATCTCCCTACAGGGAATGCGGGAGAGGGCTTACATCATAACTTTCCGTGAAAACTTGATTATTTTAATCATTATTGGAAAGAATTGTTTGAAATAATTTTACTTGAAACGTTTTGCATAGGTGACAGAATTGAAGGAGAACATGGTTTTTACTGTTTTTTAAGTTCAGAAAGGGAGAAGTTACATCAGTTTTGGAAGAAGGGAGGAATTGAACATTTTTTGTGATGAAGTGGTTTTTCTTTCTTTTTCTTCCTTCCTTTTTTTTTTTAATGCCAGTAGTCACAAAATATGGTTCTTATTTTCTCCATTGTATAGGTTAGGCAAAAAGAGTTAAACATGTTTTGGTAACTTACCAAAGATCACATACCTTCTAAGTTAGTAGAGCTGAGATTCAAATCCAAACGTCGTTCTTCAAGTCCTTGATTTACTGTTAAGCCAAGCTGCTGTTAGCAGAATGGGAAAGACATATTAATGTTTCATACTCTTTTCCTCCTTTCTTTTTCTGGAACTTGCCAGATTTTTTTTCTCCTGTCTGGAACTCATTCCTTGGCTTGTCACGTCCCTGATTTTTTCTCATCCTTTAGGTCTTGGCTCTAATTAACGTCAACCCCCAGAGAGGCTTTTCATAGCCCTCATACAGAACCACCTCCCAAATTACATCATCCTATTTATTTTCTTCATAACAGTCTTAGTATCTATAAATACTTTATATGTTATGTCTCCCCTACTAGAAGCTTTATGCGGCTACAGATCCGACATTTTCGTTTTTTGTTTTTAGTTTTGTTTCGCAGAACAGAAGTTGGCTCATGTGGCAGAGTCAGTAGCTGTTGGTTCAGTGAAGGAATAGAACTTTCTATGCACCCTGCCTTCCTTTTATGTGTATACAGATAAGTGCTATTTCCTTGAAAACTGTGTTTAAGAGGAGTGATTAAAACCATACTTCAGTTTTAAATGTGAGTTACTATGGTAGGCAAAAGTTATGTTAAAGAAATGTTATATATAAATTTCCCTGAAAATTATCAGAAATTCTTGCTGAAACGATGCTGATACTCCTTATTTTGTAATCTTGTATTTTGTATCTTGGCAAAAGATAATCTTTCCTTAGCTACCAAGATCTGCTTCTCCAAGTATGTCTTCATGACGGAGTTATTAACTTGAACGTATGTCCGACACAAAAGGAAGTAATCTCTGGTATTTGGGAGGGGTGTGTGCGTGTGTGCCAGTAAAATGGGGTTTGTTGGGGCCTTATCCATAATGTGCATCAGAGTCTTCTATGAGTCTTAGTAAATATCAAGCAGGGTGAGCTCTAAGCCCAGCAGTGGCAAGTAAATACTTCATTGCCACACTGTAAATTGTTACCTATGTTTGCAAATAAATCATACCGATTTAAATAAGAACTGGATTGTGTTTCTGGACAGGAGAATTGGAGAGGCATACCATTTAAAATAGCGGTTACTTTTAAAATTGTAGAGTAGGAAAAGTCCCCACTAACGTTCTTATGTGTCTTACTTACTTTTGGGCAGCAAACTACTATTATGATTAGTGTTCGATGATTAGTAAAAGCTCAATGTTTCGAAATGTCTATTTCCTAAAAATAATGAAAAAGTAGCCCATATATGATATGTTTTGCTATCCTGGTGGACAAGGTGGTGTTGTTATTGAACCCCTTGGGAGGAGGGGAGTGCTGTAAGGGCTATTGATAAAAACAAACCTCGCCGTCCCCGGGAGTGCCCTGACCGCCTTGCTCTGCTCCCGGGCCGGCTGTTCTCAGGGCTGTATCAGAAAGTCAGAAGGTAGGGGCAGCGGTCCTGATGCATGAGAGAAAAAATAATATGGAGGCTGCAGAGTGAGTTTCATATTGAATTCCGTACTTAAAAGCACGTAGATTGAGTTAAGTCACTGGACACAATAGTGTCTTATTATAAATTAATTCTTATCCACAAATATTCCTTTTAAAAAATGTGTGATTGCGGCCTGCTTTTGCTTGCTTGGAATTGCTAATACTAAAACTGAGTACCTATAGGCAACACAGTTATAAAGGAAAACCAAATCCTCAGTTGAAAAGTCAAGAATATGTACGTTAAAAAAAAAGTCCCTACAGTATTTGTACTTCATTTGAGTGAATAATGAGGAGTTAACTTACCCATCTACGAGGAACATAGATTTTATTCTATTCCTATTCTAGTTTAGATTATCTTTTTCTCTCCTGTGATAACTGTACTTGTAACTTCAGTAGTTCTTCAAATTTGGGGGCTTATAGAAGCTGGTGAACCCTCCCGGTGTAGGCTGACACAGACACCAAAAATTGTACCCGTCCGTTCCCTTTAATAATAAAAAAGGTCCACTTTGGACAAGGCCGTGTGTGTGTGTGTGTGTGTGTGTGTGTGTGTGTGTGTGTGTATGAGAGAGGGAGGGAGGGAGTGGTAGAAAGAGAGAAATAAATATAAAAGTTCCGAATTTCCCCCCGTTACACTGAAGGGGTTTCAGTGAGGATATTTACCCCTCCACTGATACATGCTAACATCATGGGAGACACTGCTAACTTTATTGGGGAAAAAAGACACTAGGTTCTTGCTGTAATGGAACTAATGCTTAGTTCAGATGTGAGAGAGAGATACACTAGTGAAGTTATAAATTTATTTATTTATTTATTTATTGACACAGTCTCACTGTGTCACCCTCGGTAGAGTGCTATGGCGTCACAGCTCACAGCAACCTCCAACTCTTGGGCTTAAGCAATTCTCTTGCCTCAGCCTCCTGAGTAGCTGGGACTACAGGCACGTGACACAACACCTGGCTACTTTTTGGTTGTAGTTGTCATTGTGGTCTGGCAGGCCTGGGCCAGACTTGAACCCGACCGCTCCGGGGTATATGGCTGGTGCCTTAGCCCTGTGCGCCACAGACACCGAGTCTAAATTACAAATATTCTGCAGATGCTCCTGCAGGGTGGGGAACTTGGGGTCTTGGTGCCACTGTGGCCTTCTGGATCTTTGAGTGTGGCCTTTTGAATGAATTGAAACTTTACAGGATAAATCTTCTTATAAAAGAATAAAAGCTTGGATTTGGATGAGGGGCCTCACTTGGGGACCTAGAGGGCCACGTGTGGCCTTGAGGCCACAGGTTCCCCGTCCCCTAGGCTCCCTGTGTGTTGGTCTTATTCCTCTGACTGTCCGAGGCTCTTTATAGCCCTATGTTTTCTTTGTCCAGAATCATTTCCCCTACCTTCCTGATGATTACCTCCTTTTGGAATGATACTTATTTATTCCTATCTCACAGAACCTGCCTGCCCTGTTAAAACATCCCTCTCCCTTACAGCATCCATCATACAGCACTTATTACCTGTGTTTCCATTATCAGCACTTATTACATAAGAATCTCTCAACCTGGTTTATATCTTTGTGGTGGGGTGTGAGGGTCCCTGTTATTTATAGTGAATATTGCCTTTATGTGGGTAAGAATACAGTTTTCATTTTAACTAGCCCCTTGCAAATCCAGTAGAACCTCCACCGTTGATGCCCTCCCTACGCTGACCACCTCAAGTTGACCTGATTTTCTAGACCAGACACACACGTGTACGTATCAGTATAGTAGGCCTAGGTCTGTATGTTGACCAGTTTGTTACAGTCCCTTGGGTGGTCAACTTATAGAGGTTCTATTGTATTTTCAAATAGCCCGCCTTCAAGGTCTCTAATTATTTTTCTGCTCGATCAATTCTGCTATTGACGCTGATGTATTTCTCAATTTGTCCATTGAACTCTTCAGTTCCAGAATTTCTGTTAATGTTTACTAACTAAAAAGATGAAGTAGAGTGTGTAAGAGTGGGCATTTGACCAAACCACTGGGTTCAGGTCATCCTTTTGTAGAGAAACTGAAGGGCACATTTGACTAATTGAAATAAAATATTGGCTTGGAGAACTTGAATGAAACCAAGTAGTGGCCTGTGTTCTGGATTTTCACCTTTATCCTAGAAGAGCTGATTGTGCTTGAGAGGTTGTCCTGTTTAGGTTGTTTGGAAAGGTCACGGTTGCTGTGAGGAGACCATTCTCTTTGTGAAGGGATAGGGTGGAACTAAAGTACTGCAGAGGATTTGAAAGGGTATTACGAGAGCAGCGAGATCATGAATCAGTAAGTAGATGACTTGCTAAAGTAGAGGTAGTTTAGAAGGAAATGGATTAAAGAGGTACTTAGACGTGGAGGTGGAGGAGGGGTGAAATCCAGGATCACCGTGGGCTTTCTGACCGTGCATCTTGGATGCCTGTCGGTGCTGTTGACCAGAATGCGAGAAGACCTCATTTTTGTGGAGGTACAGTTATGAATCACTTTCTTTGTGGTTTCTGAGGTCTCTGGTTTCCTTTTTCTTTCATTTCACCTTTAATGTCAGTTTGTTTTCAGCTGCTTTCAAAGACTGTCAGGAATAGAAAAATGCAGACTTTATTATGGATCGGACCACCTTTGCTACTTTGGCCAGGGCTGGGTTTGAACCACCACCTCTGGTATATGGGGCTGGTGCCCTACCCGGCTCTGGCCAAAAACTACAAAAAAAAAAAAAAAGAAAATACAGAACTTCCATGGTTGACCACTTCCCTCACTTACCACCTCCCTAAGTTGGCCTAATTGTCATAGACTGGACACACACCTCTCAGTACAGAAGGCCTAGTTCCTTGTGTTAACCACTTACATACATTGACCAGCTTTTTACAGTTCCTTGGGCGGTCAACTGTTTTTTGATTTGTAAATCTTTACATTGTATGTAGTTTAAAGTAAAGTAGCAAGGGTCGTCCAATCCATATTTTTTTAAGGTTGGTTGTTGTTGTTAAGTCAGAGAACTCTGATCAGGTAATAGAATCTTCAAGAAACATACTTAAAATTGTCCACCCCTGTTACTAATATTAGATCACCATGTATAGTGACTTCCAGCTATGATGAATATAGCTGAGTAAACACATAGCATTACAAACTATTTAAACTATACCTACACATTAAGTATAGGGAAGTACTAATAGTATATAGGTATAATTTGAATTAACTAGTCTCTAAACAATTTATAAAGAATTAAAGTTTCTCACCATTGTGAAGATGAAGGGTGAACGTCAATCAAATTGATCATCAGAACTATTAATTTATTAAATATTTGTAAGCTATAGTTTGTGACCTTAAATTGAATAATATGCAATGTGTGGCCAGATGCATAGTTTCTGTCCTTTTTTAAATAAAAATAGAGAGATTTGGGCGGCGCCTATGACTCAAAGGGGTAGGGTGCTGGCCCCATATGTTGGAGGTGGTGAGTTCAAACCCAGCCCTGGCCAAAAACTGCAAAAAAAAAAAAAAAAAAGAGGGAGATTTGAGTTGAGTCCTCACTGAGGTCAAGTATAATTTTGAATTTACTTAAATGTTCAGATTTCTGTATGACAACTTTTTAGGCACTGGATCTATGTTGTAAAATATTATGTTTGATGGTCCTGTATCTTAATCACTAGCATCCTAGATCATATCAAAATTTAACAATTAAAAAATCCACATTTTCCTTATGAAACAACAACCAAAAATGACACTTGTGATATTTGTATTAAATTAATGTCTAGCTGTTGTTTGGAGTTAATGCCATACACATTAGTGCGTATATCTGCACAGAAAACTTTCTCTGTACATATTCATGAGAGTTTTTATAAAAGGAGGATAAAATGTGGTTCATTTATTACAATTTTTTTTTTTAGGCAAGCTAACAGTTGGAATCAAAAATCTATACAAAACTTTCATTCACTCCTAATTATCTAAATTAAAATACTTAGCACAATTACTCAGCCCAGACACCAGGGATAAGCAGGGATCCTCTTCCAGTTATACATTTAAGTGGTCTAAAGTCAAAACTAAATACTCTTTTTTCCCTTATTCTTGTATATAGTAACATTATGTAAGACCTTGTAAAGTAACATTTCAGATTCCAAGGATCTGTTTTCTTTTTCTTTTTTGAGGTGAGTCTCACTATGTTGCCCTGGGTAGAGTGCTATGGTGTCTCAGCTCACAGCAACCTCTAACTCTTGGGCTTAAGCCATTCTCTTGCCTCAGCCCTCCAAATAGCGGGGACTATAGGTGCCTGCCTCAACACCCAGCTATTTTGTTGTTGTTGTTGATGTTGCGGTTGTCATTGTTGTTTAGCAGGCCCTGGCTGGGTTCGAACCTGCCTGCCTTGGTGTGTGTGGCCGTCACCCTAACCACTGAGCTATGGGTGCTGAGCCCCAAGCATCAGTTTTAAAGTAAAAGAATAGTAGAAACGTAGACTTTTATCTTCATCAGTTTCAAATAATAATTTCACATTTGCAGAGTACCCATAATGATAATCTAATTTTGGCATAGTTGAAAATAATAAGCTATATAATTATTTTCGAGATACTAGATTATAAACTACATTTTAAGTTGTTAGACCACTAGTTCTCATGGAAATATTTTTGCAGACAAAGAGTATTACGAAGTGATTATACTTTTGGTTTTTATTGGTGTTATAACTTTTACCTGTAATATATTCATTTATTTTAGCATTTATTTTTGGTTTTTTAGTTTACCATCAATTTTTCTACTTGTGTGAAGATTTTCATGCTTATATTGGTTGAAATTACTTGTATAAAACTAGTTTTTAAAAATTTGTACTCTTACCCGGTTAAAACATTATAAAATGTTAATCTTCCTTCTTTTTTTAAGATAGTATTTTATTGTCTAATTAGTGGTTAGACATAAGTGACTACATTATTGGTGGAAGATGAAAAATAAAACTGCACTTTTCAACTTAACATTTTTCAATAGGTCTTAGCTCTTTTCTCCTTGATTTTAGGGATTAATTTGTTCCTAGACAGTGAGAACCAGAGAGATTAAGAGACAAAGTCTTGCTCTTTTCCTTGGGGTAGAGGGCAGTGGTGTCATCACAGCTCACTCAGTCTGCAACCCTTGGGCTCAAGCAATCTTCCTGCCTTGGTCTCATGAGTAGCTGGGACTGCAGGCATGCACCACCATGCCCAGCTAATTTTTTTGTAGAAGTGAGGTTTAGCTGTGTTTTATAGGCTCGTCTTGAAATCCTGGCCTCAAACAGGCCTTTTGCCTCATTTTCCCAAGTGTGAGCCACTGTGCCTAGAATTTTATTTATTTATTTATGTATTTGTTTATTCATAGAGACAGGGTCCCACACTTGTTCAGACTGATCTCGAAAACCTGAGCTCAAGTGATCCTCCCACCTCAGCTTCCCAGAGTGGTAGGCTTATAGGTGTGAGCTGTGCCTGGCTGTATCATTATTTCTGAAAAATCACTGTCAAAAGAGGACACTCAGATATTTTTATACATATCTGTTAATACGTAGGTATATTTTGGGATATTTAAGGACTAGTACATAAAGAAATATAATCGTGATTTTCCTATTGTGATGATGTGAATATGTTTTAGTATTCCTCAGTACACAGGAATTCTAAAATAGTTTTTTGTATGCAAAAAGAAATAAATAAGAGTATAAGAAACACTAGATCATTTTGTTGGCTATATCAGCTTATATAAGGCTTAACTCTTTGGACAATGCGATAGATTAAAATGAGCAAATTCACGGTCTGACATCAATAGATGGAATGTAGATTAAGATGAGAACAAACTATTACGTTTATTCTGTATTATTGCATCTGGTAGAGAAAACGATGAAGTTAAAGCTCAAGTTTATTTTTAATTTAGGCTCTTGACTGAAATATGAAGGCATTTTAAGCCACCTACTATATCAGAGATGGTATAGATAGACCACCTGCTGTTAACATGGTCTAAGGAAAATAGAGTGATATAAATGAGTTTTGGTGATTTCCCTGGTTCTGAATGTAAATGAAGCTGAAAATCTTCTGTTCTGTACTTTTAGTGATGACCTACTAGCGTGTTCAGATCTTGGTGTGAAAGTGAAATTTTATATTGTAAAAGATTACCTTTAGCCTCTTTTTTCTTTTATTATGCAAATACTTTTTAGCACTGAATAATTTGACTAATAATTCAATTATAATTCTTATTTTTTAATATGTCTCTAAATATGGTTTATGAATGTTCTTTAACAAGGTGGTGATTCTGATTGAAATGTCGAAAACGCATTTTACTTGAACATCATAAATGATAGATCAGGGTATGTGTCTAAGAATTAGAGAAACTAGTGTGGTCTTTACAAAGTAAGTAACACCAACCTAGCTAATAGGAAGAATAGTTTTAGAGATGACCTTTCTTCCACAGAAGCCAAGAACTGGTAACACTGGCTGAGAACATTAGGGATGCTGGAAATTTTCTGAAAATCTGGATAATATATTCTATGACTATTATCATAATCTTTGGGTAGAAAATGAGGTCTGTTAAAATAACACTTAATTGTTAACCTCCCCCATAAGGAAAAATCTGTTTTTTACCAAGGAACACATCAAAAGTGCTAAAGTTGCTGGGATGAATTTTAGTTTTATTTTAGTTAAGCATTCATAAAATATTAAAATTCACTGTTGACTTTTATAGTCTGATAATTAGTTGCTTCTAATAGTTGCTTATCAAGGTTGAGGACGATGTCTATAGCTCCCGACTTTTGTATTTAAGTAAAAGAGGTGCAGTAGGGATGGATTTTTGTAAGCAACTATTTAACTCCAGATTTCTATGTGCCATTTTATACTAAGAATGTGTAAAATGTTCCCAGGGTCTTTTCTTACAAACTTTTAAAATCACAAAATCACGATTCTTTTTGGATGGGTGGCTGCGCCAACACGCCCTAGTAATCCTCGGAATTGAAAACTTGGCATTTCACTCTGTCTGGGTGTCTCTCTTTGGAAACAACTTAATTGTATGAAATTATTATAATGAAGCTTTCAGCCCTTCTGAAGATCATAGGTCAAGCTGAAAATTAAAGTAACCCTAGCTTTATAGTGTCAATCATAAACCGTGTCAAGAATTGGTGGAATATTGATTAAACATTTTAATAAGAAGTTTCGAACTAGCTTAATTTATATATTGTGTAATGTTCCTTAAAGGTAACAATCAGCGTTGGGTAGAATTATGAATTTTTTGATCCCAGAGGTCCCTGCCTCTTTGTGTCTTAATGAAATTCATCAGAAATTCTCATTGAGACTTAACACCAAGACAAAGCTATGAGATTACATTCTCAAGTTTTCCTGAAATATTTTCCACCTGCTTTCTTCCTGATCGGAATTCTCTGATTGGAAGAGGGGCAGCACCCTAGTATTTTCTTGTTAATATTGTTTTGTGATTAAATCTTTCATACAGCTGTTCTATACATTTAACAGAAAGAGGTCTTAGGGAGAAGTGTCTTGCTTTTGTGACATTGTTTTAGGTGTTTAAAGTTAGTGTTAACGGGAAAACATTGACTTGCTTGATGAGCCAATACCTTCTTTTTTTTTTTTTTAGTTTTTTTAAGTCTCAATTTGTTCATGCTACCAAAAGAAAAATAGCTGGGTTGCCTGTGCCTTAAACTCTTAATTCTATAGGCTGCACAATCTTTCTCCCTCAAATCCCCGCAGCAAGTGACCTTGTCAAACGAAAGTGTGGAGTAATGGGAGGCAGCCCAGGGATGGTGGCTCATTTATAAGCAGCTGTTTGCTACTGTCAGAACAAAGGCAAATCAGAGTTGCATTAAAGGGACATGACAGACAGAGTGAACAACTGCCGGCCTCGTTCCCTAATAATACTCATCTTCTAGCCTGGGGTTGCAAAACTCAGCGACTGGAGTAGTTATTCATAAGGATATGGGATGGAAATGTGTAATAAAATCCATTTCTTCCACTTAACAAAACACAGAATTAGGAAGTAAAATTTGGTTAAAGGACCTTTATCATTCTATTGAGTGGCAGAAGCATTATGTTATGATCCATTAGACTTTTAATTGCATTATTCATTGTTAGGTAGAATTTGAAGTATGATATAATTATTTGAATCTATTTAATATTGCCCAAATTATAATTAGATTCTTGGTGTACTTTTATGAATTGGAAACAACAGTTAAATCTCATTCTTTAAGTAATTATGGTAATTGAGTCTAGGACCCTTCTTTCCAGTCCACTGTGGAAAAAGATTGACCTTTTTGTTTGTAGCTTGATGTAGAGTATGCCTTTTTGGAAAATTGCTTCTTGGAAATGGGCTTAAGGTTTATGATGGGACCTGTGTGTTGCTGTAAAATGAAGAGCCTCGCCTGTATCTGGCAATTTGCATTTTTGTTATGTTACTTTTAAAATGTTCCAGAGGTACACTTTCTTCCACCCTGCCTCTCCAGTGCACAGTTAATAACATGTCCTTCACTTGAACTTTTCCCCCCATAAATCAATTAAACATTTGCTATAGTAGCTCAGCTTTTTAAAGTGCATAAGGAGAATTCTGAATAAAAAGTGCTTGTAAAACAGGTCTTTATTTATTGGAGTAAAAGACCTTGAGAATTACCACATTATTGTGTCTTGCAGTGAATGGTGAAGGAAGTTTAAAAAGTTGATGTCGTAAAAAAGAACTACCATATTTGAGCTAATGTTTGAAATATTTTTTCCACTTGGAAAACCACTTGGCCACTGGACCTGCAGCTAAGTTTTGAATTTTTTTTTTAAAAAGCTAAATTATCAATGTTTTTCACATACAATTTTATAAGATATGAAACCTTTAAAAAATGTAGTTTTTGATGCCTGGTCATAAGTGGAATTAAGGCTGGTTTTATTATGTGCTTTGGAAGAATTTCTGAAATGGTTTTTTGAAAGCATTACTTGTATATGATACTTTTATCATTTGTTTCTTTCACAGTCATACTTTTTTTACTTAATTTTTATTAACTCATAATTGTATACATTTATGGGGTACACTATGATTTGCTATACAGTGTGGAATGATGCTGAAATCAAACTAATTAACATAACCATAAAACATTATTTAAGGAACTCAGCATTTGTTTTTAGGCTTTATCTTTGTTACATTGTGATCTGTAGGTATTTTATTCTCCTGTAAACCTCCTAATGATATTAAAGTTAGGGATAATGTGTACTTTTACACACTCAGATGTGCCACAAAGATTCCTTTTCCCTTTGATTCTGTTGGGCCATTTCAGACTCCCAGAGAAATCCCTGATTTGCACTTAACTGAGCTTTTCATGTATAACAAGGACACCTGGCTATCAGGTGTTTAAGTGGCAAGTTGTTTAACTTGAGTGATTAAGATAAAGACTTAGAAAGGACTTTGAAGATAATAACCTGTCTTTATTTTTGACTCGAGGAATCAGTGTTTCTTGATGATGTTTCTCCAGGATAACACAGAAAATTGGTGATAAAATCAGGGTAACTCAGATCATCAGACTAGAAATAGTTACGGAAACTCCTTGACTTTCGTTGTTATTTCCTATCTCCTGTTTTCATCCAGCTCAATGTACTCGTGAAAGCTCGGCTTCGAAGTCTCCCAGCCATGGTTTCCAAGCTGTGTCCACAGCCTCAGTCTCCTTGCGGGGTGGAACTGACAGTACGGCCGACCCTTTTTCTAAATCAGGGTTCTCTTGAGTGCTCTCTTTACCACTCCCCCCATCCTCTTGTCCTTCCAGTATTGAGTCTGAATTCCTATTGCGGTCTCCCTAGCCATGCTTCTAACAGCTTTGGTTTTGAGAATGCTTGCAATATAACAACATTTCGTTTTAACAGATACTCTGGCTTTAAGGTGACGCAAGTGGAATATTTCTCAGTATTGACTTTTCAACTTCAAAGTCTGTGCCTTCATCTCCGGGCATCAGAATGTATTGCTGGAGTTGAGGGAAGGTGGTTTGCACTGTCCCGGGAGCAGGGGCCTGAGCGGGACGGCCGGGAGGGGCTCACAGCTTTCCCCTGGGCCACGTAACATCACTGTACTTGGTTTCTTTAAAATGAAGATTAAAATATGACTATTAGGAAGATTAGAGAAATTACTAGTAATAAAGTGTGGAGAACTCTGTCTGATAGATAGGAAAATGCTATGTGAGTGTTAAATAATAGAAGGATCCAAAAAATTATTTCAGTATTTTAATGTGTGAGTAGTTGGGTTTTCTGCAGATACACCCAGAATGACACCCTTTTCTAATCTGACCTACTTGAAGCAGGAACATTTACTTATCTCACGGGCATAACATTTATTTTACGAAAACTGTAAACCTAGAAAGTACAGGACAAGACGTGGCTTTTTTTTTGTTTTTGTTGACTTTAAGATCCTTATCTTTTTAAAAATAAAAAATAAAACACTTGGCATTTTGGAGAAAGAGGTTAGAGGTTTCTGCAAAGAAATTTTGCCCCTGGCGTTTATTTATAGGCAGGGATGTAGACACCTTACCCTTAGTGGAAGTCATTGAGTGTGGCTTACCTGCTTAATAACAATTAAAAACGTTTAAAATGTTTATCGGGTGCTAATCATAAGTCAGGCTTCACACAGATAGTTTAATCCTATTTCAAAGTAAGAAAAATCTCTGTAAATCATGTTTACAGATTAAAAAAATACCGATTAGGAATGTTTATTATAAAAATCTATACTATTCCATTTGTTTACTATCTTAGCCTACCGTGCAGTTATAGCGAGTAAGGATTTACAGATCCTAGTCTGAAATATTGTACGACTGTTTGGTGTGAGATTTATTTTCATCTGGTAAATTTCCCAAAAGATTGAGGGAAGTCATAGGTTTGCAAATAAGTAAACCTCTTTTATGTTCACAGACCATCCACAGGTACGAGAAGACTGTTCTGGTGGCCGGCCTTGCCCTTTTCCTTTAACTCGGTGGTTCTCAACCTTCCTAAGGCTGTGACCCCAGTTCCTGTGGGTCGTGACCCACAGGTTGAGAAGCGCTGTCCCCTAATACGATAGGGTTTCTTATTAGGTGCACAGCTGATGTTCTTACCGTGGGATCCACATTACACATGCAACAGATAACTGTGATAAAGGTCAGATACCTCTTTATTAATTGATGTGACATCCTCGTAATAATTTATTTGTAAATAAGTGTCTGTTTAACTCCACTCATTGAACATGGATGGCACATACTTTGGAAAATGTTTCACAATACATGAAAAAAATACAGCTATCCGAGAAATTGAAGTTGCTTTGTTTATTTTTTCTAAATTATATGTTTGGAAGGTTATTGGTGATGGGGGCATGTCCTGTCTATGTATGAATAGATGCTGAAGAAATTATGTGAGAGGAATTGATAGGAAGTTTAATTTTTAATAGTTTGCTTTGTAACCTATTTCTTGCCTTCGTGTAAAAAGTAGATTTCAGAAGATTTATGCTATCAATTAGATCATGCATTTTAAAATTATTCCATTGTTGTTTGAAGGTGTAAATAATGAAAAAAGACTCTTACATGGCACAGAATCAATATGTTGGTTTCATTTTTCCCCCTGAATTTCTTTCATTTTATGGTCCCTTTCTTACTGCAAAGGAGGACATAGGAATATAGTCATTCCTTTGCCAGATATTACTAACACACTAGCAGATGGTCACTTTCCAACTGGTTTGCCTTCAGAAAAGAAATTAAAATATTATAGTGCCAGAGAGAGATGTTATAATGTGTCTTTTTTAAATTAACAGGTCATTCTTTTCAACTCTTTTCATAACTGTAAAATAGCTCAATGTCACATAAACGGCTAAAAGCTAGAGTAAATGGTACCATGGGAAGTCCAAAATAAATACAGTCTTGTACAGCTTATAGCCCTATTCTTGAACATACTAGGAATATTTCTTTTCTTAAAAAGATACACTATTTGTTGTGGCATTTTGATTCTACTGGATTCTAGTTGAATTAGTTTATATCAAAAATTAGCAGTTGTTTTAAAACATACACACTTATATTCTGAAAGATGTTTTTCCCAAAATAATTTTTTTTCCCCAAGATACAGTCTCACTCTGTTATTGCAGGCCAGAGTGTCATGGAATCATAGCTCACAGCAACCTCAAACTCCTGAGGTCAAGCAATCCTCATGCCTCAGCCTCCAGAGTAGCTGGGACTACAGGCACCTGCCAAAATGCCCCACTCGTTTTTCTGTTTTTAGTGGAGATGGAGTCTCGCTCTTGCTCTTGCTCAGACAGTCCACCCGCCTCAGCCTCCCAGAGTGCTAGGATTACAGGCATGAGCCACCATGCCCGGCCGCTTTCCCTAAACATTTAAAAGCACCTTAAATATATGCTTAAGGAAATTTATTAGCCTAACTATGAAATGAAAACCAAATATGGAGATAATTTATCTTCTTCCTTTTTCCCACACCTCAACACCCTTTGTGAATGATCTGTGCTACTGTGATAACAGACTCGCTTAGAGACTGTTGACTTTTATCCATTCTGGGACCAGACTGGAAGTAGCACGGAATGGTTAGAAATGCAGCATGTGATTTAGTAGATTTGGAGTCCATGTGGTAGGGAAGTACTGGAGTTAACCGAACCATCCTTAACACCCAGAGGAGTGGACAGCACCTGTGGCTCATTGAGTAGGGTGCTGGCCCCATACACCGAGGGTTCAAACCTGGCCCCGGCCAAACTGTAACAAAAAAAATAGCCAGGCGTTGTGGCGGGCACCTGTAGTCCAGCTATTCGGGAGGCTGAGGCAAGGGAATCACCTAAGCCCAAGAGCTGGAGGTTGCTATGAGCTGTGATGTCACAGCACTCTACTGAGGGTGACAAAGTGAGACTCTGTCTCAAAAAAAAAAAAAAAAAAAAGAATAGAAAACACAGAGGAGTAAGCAAACTCAGGAAAAATTTAAGAATTTGTAGGAGGAATTTAAAGAATCTAAAATTGTCACCATTTAAGGTTCACCTTCCTCTGCCACTGAATTGTTATCTATCTTTTCCCCACCTATACTAGAAAATGAATCATTTGGGTTAGACAACTATTCCCACCTCCTTTTTTAAAGCTTTAAAGCTATTTGGTATAGCTATATACCACGCCAGCATGCAATGATACTTAAGATGCATTTGCCCAAGTGACTGAGCCTTATCTATAATTAAATAGAAGTTCTTATAATGTTCTTCATACTTAAGTGATGCAGAAACTAAAATATAAAATATCTGAATTTGATTTGTAGTTCTTCTAATTAGTAACACTAGAGAAAAACAGGTCATTTAAGTATGTAGCCATTTGGTTCCTCCTCGAAACAGTAGGAACGGTCATCCTTCTCAGGTCCTCACTGTGTCTCAAGTGACGTCCTGTTTGTGTTGCCCTTTCTGGAGACGGGTCCTTCCAGGGCCCTCCTCGGAGTGCCGTCCGGCACGTGACCTGCCTCTGCTTCTTGATCTGTCTGGGGAAGTTACTTCTCAATAGTTGGACTTCCCTTGTCTTTCTAAAAGGCAGGACACAAACTTTTTTGATGTATTCAGAGAAGGAAAATTTCTTACCACCACAAAGAAGTAAGCGAGGTGATGGGTGTATCAGTCAGTTCAATGTAAGCATTTCACACTGTCACATCAGGACGTTGAACCCCACAAGTGCATCAGTGTACACAGTTAGGATTTAATAAAAAAATTGTTTGTGAAAAAGAAAATCAAGTCAGCCTTGAGTTCTTAACTGAGCGGTTTGTTTTTGTTTTTTTGCAGAAAGCAATATTTTTGCACCATCCTCTTGACTCCCTGCTCTGACCAGGGCAGTGGCATCTTTCAGTGTTACAGTGTTACTCCATTTTTTCCTATGTTCGTTTGAAATACGAGTAAACTCATATTGTATAGTATGGAATAAGCAGGTTTGTTTGCTGAAATAGGAAATTATACTGTTACTGGAGGATTTGGGCCTCAAAGTAGTGATTGCTAGAACTATATATATGTTAATATATGTTATTACGTACTAATATAATAACGTATTATAATAATATATTAATATACATCAATGTCCCATATATACATACATGTATATACATATATGTAGAACATTAATTCCTGGGTACTTTAATTCTTAATCCTGTGCTAATGTTTGAAATTGTTTTTATCAAATCACTTTTATTTTTAGGTTGTTAGCAATAGTACTGAAAAAAAAGAAAGAAACCTGCCTTTGAGATTTTTCTTTCTCCTGGTTGTGGCATCCCTGTGTTTTCTCTACTCATCCTTCCAGTTACCCAAGGTCGCCCGTCCGTCCTGACATCCTTTACCTCAAGTTTAGTCCTTACACTGTCCCTTCCCTCCTAATTCCCGTGCCACTGGCAGTCTGCCCACACGCTGACTATTTACTGACACGTCGGGGATTGTCCCATCTGTTTCCTTGCTGCCCTGGTAGGACTCAGACTATTGAAGGTGAAGATGGCGTTTTGGCTTGTCTTTCCTGAAATCTGCTCAGCTCCTGCACTTGATCTGAGCCAAGAGGCCGAAGCCGTGTGCAAGCGATGTGGCCCCAGCTCCTCAGTGGAGCCCAGTGAATACCTGACTGTTTGGTTCTTTCGCCTGTTGCCCATTTTCTTTTATTGTGGGTGAACATTGCTAGAGATCACACACGTTCACCCCCTTTATACCCCAAGTCTACCTTTGTATTGGGCCTCCCTGCTTTTCTGGTATGCAAGACAGGTGTCCTATAAAAAGCCTTTAGGTTACGTAGAATGTGTTCAGTTCGTTTTCCAGATTTTAGGTGTCTGGGGGAAACGTGAAGGTAGAGACAAAGTGATAGTTTGTGACGTCGGTTAAACTTCAAAATCAGCTTTTTGTCAGATACACATGTGGTTTTTTTCCCTCCCTAATATTTGGGTTTATGGAGTTTACTGATTTCTCCCATCTCTAAGAGAGGGTGCCCTCCAGCCGACCAACTGGACGGTTTTGTTTACGCCGTGTGTACTAATAATTCAAGTGTCCTGTGCACGGCAGACTCTCCTGGCAGTCATCAGAGTCAGAGTCTATTTTATTTAAAAGAAATTACAGAAAAAAACCTTTTATTTTAAATAGTAAGAATCATGCTTTCTGCAGACTGTCCACATATAACCAGGGCTGCTTGTGTAGAGAATGACACAGGAAGTGGGAAGGCAGTTTGAACACTAGAAACCCGACACAGACGCGTCCCCATCACAGTTAGCAGAGGCCCCTGAGGGGATGGGCTGGGGATGCCTTTTGTATCCAGGACGTGTTTCAAACTGAAAAATATGAAATCGGACGGCCTCTGTGGCTCAGTGAGTAGAGCGCTGGCCCCATTTACGGAGGGTGGCGGGTTCAAACCCGGCCCCGGCCAAACTGCAACAACAACAAAATATGAGATCTGTTGTCATAGTTCATAAGAAGCTCTAAAAGCCCTTCCAAACTAGCCCTTCCAACTGTATTGAATTGACTTCTTCCCAGTGCATCTGTTATAGAATTATCAGAATTGGGAAAATAAGCCCCAAGTCATTTCATGGAGGGCTTTATTTTCCTTTGGAACCTTAGGGGAGAAAGACAATGTTTCAACCTCTATTTGAACAAAATCTTACTTTGTCACATATACATTTGAAGACCTGTCCCCTGCTAGGTTATTCTTAGTTGGCCAGGGTGAATGTATTGACTGTACCATACAGTACAAATCTGGCTGGCCCTACTTGTTTCCTAAAGTTTTAGATGCTATGTTTTATTGACAGCATTTTTCCTACTTAATTATATCTTGTGTTGACAGCTCAAACTGTCTCTATTTACTCTTACTTAGAATGCAGCTGGCCACAGCAGTTGGTTTGTGAAACCAGAGCACATATTTAACTGACTCAGTTAAGGTATGGTTTGTTTCATTGGGAAGGGAAAGATTTTACCGGGCATTTGCTTCAGTCTGAGCAGTAATGAAGTTTATTTTGAATATGATATATTTTATATGAAAGAACTTCAGCAGGAAAGAAGAACGTAACATTCTACGGTAACACTACCTGAGTAATAAAATGCTACAAAAATACTTTAATTGTGTTTTCAGTTACTGTTTGAACTGGGAAGATGAGATACTGGTATTCAATGAAAATGTTAAATTAACACAGGCCAGTAAGGAACATTTTTCCTCATGCTCTTTTCTCATCTACTTGCCTGGGTAATCAAGCTTTGACTACATTTCTTTGATGTAGATTTTTTTTTTTTTTTTGAGACAGAGCCTCAAGCTGTCGCCCTGGGTAGAGTGTCATGGCATTACAGCTCACAGCAACCTCCAATTCCTGGGCTCAAGCGAGACTCCTGCCTTGGCCTCCCAAGTAGCTGGGACTGCAGGCGTCTGCCACAACGCCCGGCTATTTTTGTTTTTGGTTGCAGCCATCATTGTTGTTTGGAGGGCCCAGGCTGGATTCGAACCCGCCAGCTTAGGTGTACGTGGCTGGCGCCTTAGCCCGCTGAGCCACAGGCACCGAGCCTTTGATGTACATTTTTGAAGAAAATCCTCCTGTATTTTTATTTAACCTATTTATTTAAAATACAATAAAAATGGAGTAGGGAGAGTAAGCAGTAAATTTCATACCCCGTGATTTCACGTGTCTGGTTACTTAAAAGGAACATAAGAAATGGCTATTCTGGGTGCTCTCCCGATCCTGTACCAGACTTTCATTTTAGACCCTTTTTTTCACTTTAGTCAAGTCAACTTCCTTGTTCTGTTCATTTCTAAGAGTCTAATCCCCATAATGATTCCTCTGCTTTGCTTTCTGTTTTGTTTTCCATGAGATTCTTTGTGAGACAGAGTATGGTGCTGTCGCCTGGGCTGGGGTGTAGTGGTGCCATCATAGCTCATTGCACTCTTCAATTTCTAGGCTCAAGCTCCTGCTTCGTAGTTACCTGGGATTACAGGCATGTGCCACCACACCTGCCTAATTTTTCTATCTTTTTTGGGTAGAGTTGGGGGAGGGGTCTCACTTTTGCTCAGGCCAAGTGGGTGTAGAACTCCAGACCTCAAGCAATGCTCCCACCTCAGCCTCCCAGAGTGCTAGGATTATGAGCGAGCCACCAAGTCAAGCTCTGTACCTCTCTACATTAAATGTACAGGAGTTAATTTCCTTGCTTACCTGCTTAGGCGAGACACCAGTTTTCTTTGTTTTTACAAGCTAAGTTACGTGGTATTTTGAAGATCAGAATTGCAGCCATATGTTGACATGCTACAAATAGTAAGGAAAGGTTTTTAGCTGCAAGATTTTTTTTTAAACATTCCTAAGTATTTTGGATGGTTATGAAATTTTTCTGTTTTCATATGAAATTGCTTTCTTTATTGTCTAACCCATGAAAACAACTCCGGCCCGGTATATGATTTTTCAAGGCTCTTGTCACATTTTCTCCCCTAGAATTATATGTCGACAGAATGCAGTTTTCTAAAAAATACTGTTCCATCTTTTCACTAAAATTTTACAAAGCTTTTTGATCTGTTCCGAAATTGTACAGTTTGCTGCCTGGTATCCTGTTTTTAAGTTTAAAATATAGAAATTGCTAATGTTAAAAGCAAAAATTTATTGACTGCTTTATGACTCAACATGCCATTGAGCAGAGCTAAACAGCATGTATGCACTCTTTCGTGTAACATTCAGAAACTCCTCCTGAGTGTTGTACTTTTATAGATGGGGAAATCTATAAATATGCTAGGTAAGTGACCAGTTCTACAGAACACTGGTATCAATGTGACCCTGTAATGAGTTTAACGAAATAAAACAGGAAGTATGAATACACTGAATCTTGGTCATTCTGCTAATGAAGAAGATAATTTGATTTTTCAATATAGACTGTTAGGGAAGGAAGTAGCGAGAACTTCAAAATTGTATGATCTAAAAAAGAGTGTTCCAAAATAGCACAGCAAAAGGCTGAAAGGAGTACTTTTGAAAAATGTATCAAATTATATTAGAAAACAAACATCGTTAAGGGGGAATCTGAGGAAATAAGAGCAATTAATAGAAAAGAATGGAAGCATTATACAGAATAAGAGATGTAAAATTGCCAGTTTATTTCAAGATTTTATTTTACAATGGTTACATTCTAAAAATGACCAGTATAAATAAAATAAATAGGAAGATAAGTAATGAAGAGAAATGAAGGAACACTATTTTGAGCTGGTAACATCGATTGGTTGCTATTTTTACTCAAAATGATTTATAAATATTAACTATAACATGTTGATATAAATAATTATGTATGTTTTATAGGACTCTTTCAAACCTAGTGCTTCATCACTTTTTTTCAGAGGACCTTAAAAAATTTGATGTTTAACTTTGTAAGACATTAGTGATTACTGGTTCCCAAACAAGTCTTCTGATAGTAAATTAGTCAAAACTTCCTATAAACACAGCTGCTAAGACCTGCCAAGGTGCCGTGGTTTCATGAGTTATCTGAGGCTTGATAGGAATACACTGCTGCTTACTAGTTAATTACTGGTTCCAGATAGAGAAGGAGCGACCTTGAATGCAGCATTTGCATGGTTGTGTGGCCCTGTTCAGTCAAGCTCAATGCATGTGACAGCATTGCCTGAGAGGAATGGAAAAGCTACTTTCTCAGTCTCTGCCCAGAATGCACGATAAGGCTGGGTGTCAGAAAGGGCAGGACGGGGATCACAGCAATTACGGCAGAGGCAAAGCCGTTACCTTGACAACCAGACGGAGGATTCATTGTGATTTATTATTTACTACTTCAAAACCTCATTCTGTGATTTAATTAATGGAATTAGGATTTCCGTGAATCCTGTCTTTTCCAGGTTTGAGTACCCTGCTACTGTTAAGATGTACACTGAGACAGTCCCCAACCCATGTTGCTCTAAAACAGGGACGAGTTAGGCTTCGTGAGTAGTTTTGTGAACATTTAGCACGTCAGTCACTTAGACAATAGTTAACTGAAATTAAATGCATCTTATATTGGATGATGTTAATCAATACTTACTACTAACTTGATAATAATGACTCCCTAGGGATCTTCAGAGCAGCTTGGTTGCAACAAGTGAGTTTTACCCTTTTTGTTAAAAGCAGCTTTACTCTGCACCTGATTTCTATTTCAGAGAATCATTGTAGACTTGAAATACACATGTTATTTCTTTGCAGCTAGCCCCATAATTATATACCTTTTTATATTGCCCAAATTACGGTCTTTAAAACTTGATTTTAATCAGGTAATCTTTGTTGGAAAGCACAGTCCAGCTTTTTCAAGTGAGTTTTCACCATTAGATAACTTTGTATCCTCTGCATTTTCTCCTCCTAGTGAGTCAGATGTGTTTTACCTTTGCAGACGAAGCTCTCAGTGGACTGCTGATTCAGCATTTCATAAGTTTGTCAAGTATGAGGAGCTTTTTAACATGTGTTTTTTATGTAGACAACAAAATCTTCCAAGTAACAGTAATTTTAAATCTTTATTGAATTTCTACTTAAAATGATGTATTTGCGTGTATTCTTTTTATTTAGCTCGTTTACATTCTTTCCATCAGAATTTCTGCCTGAGGAGTTTATATATAATTAATGTAAGAAAAACAAGAGAGTAATCCCTTGGTAGAAAACTGGTAGTGGATTAAAAGACTGTAGCTCTGAAATTCCAGGAAAGTGACACACTTTCTCAGAAAGATGCACTTAGGTTTGACGTGTAGAGATATTAGAAAGTGCCCCCTACTGTAATTAGCTAAAGGCAGACGGTCTGAATATGTTTTGTTGTATGTTTAATATGGATTATTGTAACTGGTATCAAACATGACTGGAGAAGAATTGTTAACTTTGTCCAGAATAGAGCTTCGAATGTCACTGGAAGCTTCACACTTTTTGCTGAACTATCACAGTTGATAGGGTATGCAAGATCTCTATTCATAATATCCAGAACAGCTACCTAGCTAGCATGACCAAGTGCGACCAGTAATGATGCCTATTAGTAATGACTCTGGGAATCCTGGAAAATTCATGTAACTATCTCTGGTTTCAATTTCTTTATTTAAGGGGTTAGACTAAATTAGGAGTCAAAACCCATTATCAGTTTATGAAGATAGTATTTAGTGGGTTACAAGCATTACTTAAAGAAAATAGCTAATTATCAGTACATTGTATAAAATGAGTTTTTTCATGGAGTTTATATTAATTGCATTGTGGACATAATTATGTTAATTTTGATATAAAATGTCATGCTTGTGTACTTTGTAACATGAATAAGAAACCCTGGGTCATGTGATTCTCAAAGTTTCTCTGGATTCAGTGCTCCCAAGTGAAATTTTAAATGTTTAGCTCTTTTTTTCGTAGCATTTTTTTTTATTTGTCATGTACAGATACGTTGATATTGACAGACTAATACCTATACCTATATAAATTGTCATTATTCCTATTTGCTAAGTGTGATAATTTAGGCCTATATGAGATCATAAAAAATAAGTGGTAAGTTCTGATTGTCAGTCTCAGAAAATACCTCCTGATAGGAGAGTATATCGTTGAAGGGAGAGTATTGTTTTATTCATTTGAGATAGGGAATTCAGGGAAAAGAATGTAGATACTTTGTGGCTGGAAAGTCAAGAGGTCTTATTTGCCATCCCTGGACGTTGGGGGTTTATCTGGAAGCCCAGGGAAAGCTGTCAAAACCCAGAAAACCTCCTAAGATCAGATCTGCCTTTAGAAGAATAAAAGTGGTAATGTGGTTGTTAAATTAGAGAAAAACTCCTGGTATGGAGACAGTGAGTTACAACAGAATTTCAGAAGGGCTGCTAACGATGACAGCGGCAGCTGAGAACATAGTCAGTGAGAAGACTCTTGATAAATAGTAAAGTAACTTAGTTTGAAAATGTAACACTGTAATTGAGTTTCATGGCACCTGTAAGTTTCATTTTATTTTATTTTATTTTATTTATTTATTTTTGAGACAGAGTCTCAACTCGTCACCCTTGGTAGAGTGCTGTGGCGTCACAGCCCATAGCATCCTCAGACTCTTGGGCTTAAGCCATATTCTTGCCTAAGCCTCCTAAGTAGTGGTGACTGCAGACGCCCGGCTATTTTTTACTGGTCATTGTTGTTTAGCAGGCCCGGGCTGCATTCGAATTCGCCAGTGTTGGTGTATGTGGCTGATGCCATAACCACTGTGCTATGGGCACTGAACCTCAGTTTCATTTTAGTGTTTTGGAAATACTGGAGCAGCTTTCAAGATCTCTGTAAAATGCCTAGCTAAACGTAAGTGAGATGTTAATGATTGGAGTGAGTTCCACATGCAAGACTACTCTATCCCTCTGTCCCCTAGTTTATTATGCGTTGCAACACTGCATTTTCCGCAAATTGAAGGTTTGTGCGATCCTGTGTCCAGCCCGTCCACTGGTCATTTTCCCAACAGCATGTGCCCATGTTATGCCTCTTGCCTTCCATTTTGGTGATTCTAACATTTCACAGTTTCTCATTGTTACTGTGTCTGTATGGTGATCTATGATCAGGCATCTTTGATGTTACTATTCATATTGTTTGGGGGTGCTGTAACTCGAGCCCTTACCAATTGATGAACTTAATCTGTAAACATAGTGTATTCTGATGGCGACACTCACCCACCCCTCATGTCTTTTTCTCCTTAGGCCTCCGTATAAGTCACTAAGACTCAGCAATATTGAAATTAGGTCAGTTAATAACCCCACAATGGCCTCTAAGTGTTCAAGTGAAAGGCATACCCCCACGTCTCTTACTTTAAATCAAAAGCTGGAAATGATTAAGTTTAGTGAGAAGGGATGTCAGAGCCTGAGCCAGGCCAAAAGATAGGGCTCTTGCCCCCGTTAGTCAAGTTGTGAATGCAAAGGGAAAGTTCTTGAAGGAAATTAAAACTGCTACTTCGGAGAACACACAAATAACAGGAAAGTGAGACAGCCTGATTGCGGAGATGGGGAAAATTTTAACAGTCCTGTTAAACCAAGCACAACACTCCCTTAAGCCAAAGCTTAATCTAGGCCAGGACCTCTTCCGTTCTATGATGGAGGATAGAGGTGAGGAAGAGGGAGAAAAAAGGCTTGAAGCCAGTGGAGGTTGGTATGTGAGGTTTACGGAAAGAAGCCTTCTCTGTGATACCTGAGTGCAAGGTGAAGCAGTGCGCGCTGTTGCAGAAGCTGCGAGTTACCCACCAGATTGGCTGAGATCTTGGATGGCACTGGCTACTCTAAGGGACAGATTTGTAATGTAGACAAAGCAGCCTTCTGCGGGAAGACGATGCTACTCTGAATTTTCCTAGCTAGAGAGAAGTCAGTGCCTGGCCTCAAAGCTTCAGAAGATGGGCCGACACTATTTATTGTAGAGGGCTAGTACAGCTAGTGATGTTAAATTGAAGCCAGGGCTCATTTACCATTCCAGTAATCTCAGGGTCGTTAGGAATTAATGCTAAAACTACTCGTCCTATTCTCTGTAAATGGAACAATAAAGCCTGGATGACAGGGCATCTGTGTACAGCATGCCTCATTGACTATTTTAAGCCCATGATGAAGCTTAAAAGATTCCTTTCAAAATATTACTGCTCATTGACAATACATCTGGTCACCCAAGGGGTCTGCGAGAAATGTACAAGGAGATTAATGTTTTTTGCGGCCGCTAACACAGCATCCATTCTGTAGCCCATGAATCAAGGAGTAATTTTGACTTTCAAATCTTATTTAAGAAATAAGTTTTGCAAGACTGTAGTTGCCTTGATTTTTCTGGTGGATTTGGTCTAAATACCTGGAAAACCTTCTGGAAAGGATTCACTGTTTTTAGATGTCATGGAGAATAGTCGGCATTCATGGGAGGAGGCCAAAATAGCAATTGTCAAAGGAGTTTGGAAGAAGTTGATTTCAGTGCTCATGATGATGTTGAAGGATTCAAGACTTAAGTGAAGAAAACATCCTCAAATGTGGAAGAAAGTAGCAGGAGAATTAGAATCAAAGTGGAGTCTGAAGATGTGACTGAGTGTACAGTTTTGTCACAGAATTTGAATGAATGAGCGTTGTTTCTTGTGGATGAGCAAAGAAAGTGGTGTGTTGAAATGGATGGGACGCAGGCTGAAGATGCCCTGAATGAATATTGCTGAAATGATAACAGAGGGTTTAATTGATGTACTTACCTGGTAGGGACAGGGCTTGAGAGGTCCAGTTTTGAAAGACGTTCTACTCTGGGTAAAATATTCTTTCATGAAAGAAAGTCACTAAAAGATCTGGGACCTTCACTGTTGTCTCACTTGAAGTGCCACCAGCCGCCCCAACCATCCTCAGCCACCACTCTGATCAGCCAGCAGTCATCAACATCAAGACAGGACCTCCCACCAACAGAAAAATTACAGCTGGCTCAGATGACCTAGCCTTTTTTAGTAATTATTTTTTAATTAAGGTATGTACATTGTTTTGGGTTATTTTTCCCCCATAGTTAGGATCTTGGCTCTGTTGTCCAGGCTGGAGTACAGGTGCATGATCATAGTTCACTGCAGCCTCCAACTCCTGGGCTCAAGCGATCTTCCTGCCTCAGCCTCCCAAGTAGCTGGGACTACAGGCATACACCATCACACCTGGCTAATTTTTGTTTTTTGTAGAGATAGGGTCTTACTATGCTGCTTAGGCTGATGGCTTAATTCCTGGGCTCAAGTGATTCTCCTGCTTGGTCCTCCTAAAGCGCAGGTATTATAGGTGTAAGCCTCCATGCCCAACTTTGTACGTTGTTTTTGTATACAATTCTATTGTACCTTTACTAAAGTATAGTGTAAACATAACATTTGTGTGTACTGTGGAACCAAAAAATCTGTATGACCTAACATTATTGTGCAGTTTGTTTTACTGCAGTGTTCTGGAACCAAACCTGTATTGTCTCTGAGTGCTGTTTATCAGAATTTTCCTTTTTGGATTAAACAAAACTATAGTGAGAAAAAATATTTGACTGGATACTTTTTTTGTTCTTTAAATGGAGAGAGTCTCACTGTTTTGCCCTGGGAAGAATGCCATGTCATCATCATAGCTCACAGCATCCTCAAACTCTTGGGCTCAAGAGATCTTGCATCAGCCTCCCAAGTAGCTGAGACTACAGCCGTCACCACAATGTTCTGGCTAGTTTTTCTATTTTTGGTAGAGATGGGGGTCTTGCTCTTGCTCAGGCTGGTCTTAAACTGAGCTCGAGCAGTCCACTTTCCTCTGCTTCCCAGAACGCTACCATAACAGGCATGAGCCACCATGCCTGGCCTTTGACTGGATGCTTTCAGTTATGTATTTCATATGTGGTAGTATTTTTATTTTATTTTATTTTATTGTTGGGGATTCATTGAGGGTACAAGAAACCAGGTTACACTGATTGCATTTGTTACGTAAAGTCCCTCTTACAATCGTGTTTTGCCCCCAAAATGTGTGGCACACACCAAGACCCCACCCCCCTCGCTCCTTCCCTCTCTCTGCTCTTCCTTTCCCCACCCCTCCCTCATTCCTTCTCTCTCAGCTCTCCTATTCCTCACCCCCACTAGGTCATTAATTGTCTCCACATCAAAATAGAATTCATGCTTCTCCATTCTTTGATGGAATAATGTGTTCCACTTCCATTCAGGTTAATACAAAGGCTGTAAAGTCTCCACTTTTCTTAATGTCTGAATAGTATTCCATGGTGTACATATGCCACAGCTTCCTGGGTTGGCGGGCATTTAGGCTTTTTCCACATTTTGGCGATTGTAAATTGACCTGCAATAAACAGTCTAGTGCAAGTGTCCTTATATTAAAGGGATTTTTTTTTTTCCTTCTGGGTAGATGCCCAGTAATGGAATTACAGGATCAAATGGGAAGTCTAGCTTGAGTTCTTTGAGGATTCTCCATACTTAAAAGGTTGTATTAGTTTGCAGTCCCACCAGCAGTGTAAAAGTGTTCTTGTCTCTCCACATCCATGCCTGCATCTACAGTTTTGAGATTTTGTGACCCACATTCTCACCGGGATTACATGTTATCTTAGGAGGTTTTTGATTTGCATTTCTCTTAATAATTAGGGCTGATGAGCATTTTTCATATGTTTGTTAGCCATTCGTCTGTCTTTTTTTGAGAAGGTCTTGCCCATTGATACATGGGATTGTTGGCTTTTTTCATGTGGATTAATTTGAGTTCTCTATGGATCCTAGTTACCAAGCTTTTTGTCTGATTCAAAATGTGCAAATATCCTTTTCCATTGTGTCTGTTTGCTTTGGTTGTTGTCTCCTTAGCTGTACAGAAGCTTCTCAGTTTAATTAAGTCCCATTTGTTTATTATTTTTGTTGTTGTAATTGCTACAGCAGTCTTCTTCATGAAGTCATTCCCTAGGCTAATATCTTCCAGTGTTTTTCTTATCCTTTCTTTGATGATTTTTATTGTTTGATACCTTAAATTTAAGTCCTTTATCCATCTCGAATCAATTTTTGTAAGTAGAGAAAGGTGTGGGTCCAGTTTCAATCTTTTACATGTGGATATCCAGTTCTCCCAGTACCATTTATTGAATAGGGAGTCTTTCCCCCAAGGTATGCTCTTGTTTGGTTTATTGAAGATAAGGTGGTTGTAAGATGTTTCTTTCATTTCCTGGTTTTCTATTCAATTCCAAATGTCTGTGTCTCTATTTTTGTGCTAGTACCATGCTGTCTTGACTACTGTGGCTTTTGTAGTACAGCCTAAAATCTGGTATGGTGATGCCACCAGCTTTGTTTTTATTACTAAGAAATTCCTTAGCGATACGGAGTTTTTTCTGATTCCATACAAAAAAGAGAATCATTTTTTCCAAATCTTGAAAGTACGATATTGATATCTTAATAGAGATGGCATTAAATAGGTAGATTACTCTGGGAAGTATAGACATTTTAACAATGTTGATTCTTCCCAGCCATGAGCATGATATGTTCTTCCATTGGTTAATATCCTCTGCTATTTCCTTTCTTAGGATTTCATAACTTTATTTATAGAGGTCCTTCACCTCCTTTGTTAGGTGTATTCCTAAGTATTTCATTTTCTTCGAAGCTATGGTGAAGGGAGTTGTGTCCTTAATTAGCCTCTCATCTTGACTGTTATTGGTGTATACAAAGGCTGCTGACTTGTGGATATTGATTTTATATCCTGAGACATTACTGTATTTTCTGATGGCTTCCAGGAGTCTTGTGGTTGAGTCTTTGGGGTTCTCTAAGTATAAGATCATGTCATCAGCAAAGGGAGAGTTTGACCTCCTCTCCTCCCGTTTGGATGCCCTTTATTTCCTTGTCTTGCCTAATTGTATTGGCTAGCACTTCCAGTACTACGTTGAATAGTAATGGTGACAGAGGACAACCTTGTCCGGTTCCAGTTCTAAGAGGAAAAGTTTTCAGTTTTATTCCATTCAGTAAAATATTAGCTGTGGGTTTGTCATAGATAGCTTTGATCAGTTTCAGAAATGTGGCATGTATGCCTATACTCTTCAGTGTTCTAATTAGAAAAGGATGCTGGATTTTATCGAATGCTTTTTCTGCATCTATTGAGAGGATCATATGAACTTTGTTCTTACTTCTGTGAATTTGGTGGATAACGTTTATGGACTTGCATATGTTAAACTAGCCTAGTATCCCTGGGATGAAACCTACTTATTCATGATGTATGACTTTTTTAATGATAAGCTGTAATCTATTGGTTAGGATTTTGTTGAGAATGTTTGCATCTATATTCATGAGTGAAATTGGTCTGAAATTCTCCTTTTTAGTTGGATCTTTTACTGATTTTGGTATCAGGGTGATATTTGCTTCCTAGAAAGTGTTGGGGAAGAGTCCTTTCTCCTCAATTTTTTGGAATAATTTCTGCAGTATGGGAATAAGCTCTTCCTTGAAGGTTTGATAGGATTCTGGTGTGAAGCCATCCGGACCTGGGCATTTTTTGGTTGGAAGATTTTTTATTGTTTCTGTAATCTCAGTGCTTGAAATTGGTTTGTTCAGGTTTGAAATTGGTTATTTCTTCCTGGCTAAGTCTAGGGAGAGGGTATGATTCCAAATATTGATCCATTTCCTTCACATTGTCAAATTTCTGGGCATAGAGTTTCTGGTAGTATTCAGAGATGATCTCTTGTATCTCTGTAGCAGCAGTTGTAATTTTCCCTTTATCATTTCTGATTGAAGTTACTAGAGATTTTACTTTTCTATTTCTAATTATTCTGGCCAAAGGTTTATCTATTTTATTTATTTTTTCAAAAAACCAACTCCTTGTTTCATTAATTTTCTGAATGATTCTTTTGTTTTTAATTTCATTGATCTCTGATTTAATTTTGGATATTTCTTTTCTTCTGCTGGGTTTAG